>OX336375.1:16035950-16315363 GCA_946902895.1 Fragum fragum | reverse complement strand
GGTCCGTTCTACCTCTTCTTTTCTGCTAAAAGTCATGGGTCCATCTGGTTTGTAAGAATTTAACTGAGGTAACTTAACTAAAATTTCATAGCGACGATACTGTTGCGTTTCTATGGGTTCATTAAAGTTCCCTGCTTGCCATTGGCATTTATGAACTTGTCAAACTGTGTTTTTTAATTGCGTTATTTATAGTTCTATCCAGACTAACAAAACTATCTAGAGGCGATTGTCAGCCCGATTAGCACAGCTAGTAGAGAACTTGACTTCAGACCTAAAGATCACGGGTTCGAGTCCTAGCAAACAAACTAATTGTCTTTCGGATGAAACGTTAAACCAAGGCCCCGTGTGATGGTGCTATCCTTCGAGCAAATTTTAGAACCAGACGGCGGAGCTCTCAGCAGTTTCGTCTTGTATCCATGCACTATCCCCGATAACAATTAACCATCTTCCGGGGGCGTCGCTCATAGCGGCATATGCTACGCCAGCAACGATAAATACTAGTACACGGAAAAACACACGCACAAAGGCGATTAAATCTTTATCCCTTAGATTTTAAATTTCTGTTGGTTCAAACATCATAACCGAAGCGTTCATAATATCCTTGCGAAGTGCTTTTGATACCATTTTCCGCTGGTTTCGATGACACGGACAAGGTCATTTTCCGAGGTCAATTTAAAACTTTAGCATTTGTCATGATTTTTTGATAGGGTAATGGTAAGGACCATCTTTGTTTTACATATTTCCCTTGTGGTAAATCTTTTCTGTTGACAAAAATTAGTTTGTTACGGAAAATGGGTTAATAAAAACATTTAACATTGCCAATAACATCCGATTACCAAGTAAAAGGGCGTTAATACTTCGGTTGCGTGATCCTTATAATAAAACATTTCTCTTGATACTAATATCAAAGTCGTCGGTGAAGTTCAATGTTATTTTCAAAGTCGTATCAATTCTAATATCTAACCTAACTTCAGCCTATAACAAGACGACCAAATTTTAGACTGATTCAAACTCAAAGAAGTTGTGGATGGCAATTTTAAGTTGATTGAATTCCAGTTATCACTGTCATTCTGGGTAGATAACAATTGTGGAAAATACATAAATTGCTTGTAACAAGCAATTTCTGCATTTTGCACATTGCTTTCCTGAACTTAATTTTCCAGAGGGGCGTAAAAAGGCGGGATTGTGTGGGAATGGGTTAAACGTTACAGTTTTATGAAATTCTCTACATGTCCAAATTGAAAGCAGACAACATTAAATTTTATGTACAATTCAAAAAGTAACCTTCCTATATAATAGAAAAAATATTGTTTGAAAAGAAGAGATTGATTGTTACAAGCAGTTTCTTCTTTTTGCACAATGTTTCCCATTTATAATACCTCAGAAACGTAAGAACAAGGGATTGTACGGGAAAGGGCGAAGTGGTAACAGAATCGGCCCGAGATAATTGCGGTTTTATCACTCACACCAATCATTCACAAAAAACAAAGTAACCCATCAAGGTAAAGGTCAATTTTGGTGAATAGACATTTACAAAGTGAATACTTTAACACTGTCCATAGTATCTTTATTACTCATATGAATTATACCCATACTTTCAAGGTCATCTGTTTATGTCAAAGTCAAACATGGCGCAAAATAACGGTGCTTCATTCTGTTTCTAGACTATAAAAATACTATTGCATTAAGAGGTATATTAACAATTTTTTTTGTCGTATTGGAATTTAGATAGAATATTTTTACCCGATTATTCAAGGTCTATATAATGTCAACCTGAAGTCAGAATCACATTTATTTGGCTACAACAAACCATCTCTTTACAAATTGCCAATTTCAGAAAATTCGATGTACGAGCAGCGATTTAAAAGTCCCTGGCCTAGAAGAAATAGACCTCTATCAACCATACATATTGAGTAAGGTGTACGTTAATTATCATAATCACTTTACAGTGATAGTATGATTTTCTCTATCTCTTATTCGACAGACTTTGATTCTCAACCATACCCTGTGCCTAAATTGACCAATAGCTGGCCCCGCCCACTGCCTAATTTGGCCCCGCCCATTGACTCCAACAGGAAGTTCCGCTTCGATTTTTTAACGGCGTTATTTTGCAAAATTTATGGCCATAAATTAGTAGAATGGCTGGTTGGCGACCTTAACGTCGTAACTACAGATTGGGTAAGCTTTAGTTACGACGTATAAGTCACAAAATCAACAAAAATGATTCACCTAGCGGTCAATGTCGGAGTTCAAACTAAACTTCCAGTCCAAATGAATGATTTCATTGGTCGACTAAATTATCTAATTGACTTGATTTGTCAAAGAGCTTGTAAAGGCATATCTTCCCCCAAAACACACTATAGAATTAACAATAAACCATACTCCAGGCTCAAAAGCATAAATAAATATGACGATTGAAATTATATGATCAATATAATTCTACGCAGTAAGCCTACATTTTATCCAGGTTTGTTTACATCAATTGGTGACGTCAGTGATGACGTTTAACTTTCACTAGTCATACAAACAGCTAGGTCACGCAGATTAACGAAATCGTCCGTAAAGTTTAGTCATCAGTACATGTGCATATAACAGTCAATGCAGAAGAATAGCGAAGATTTCCGTTGAAGAATCGGGTGCATTCGTTTGGATCAAACACAAATTGAAATCGACAAGAAAACCACAAAATTCTCATTCTAGAGAACATCACCCATAACCTGCTTATCGGTATTAAGAAGACCCTTGTTTGCTTTAGTGACCAAATAAGCGATAGATTATTTCAAGTATTTTTTCTCCTACGGCAGATATGGCTATGATGAAATATGGGTTCACCACTTCGAACCCGAGGAAAACAACTGTCAAAACTGTGGGATCACCGTCCCTTACAAAGGCCAAGTCAACAACATACCCTTGGAAAGTGATGGCCATATTTGTCTTGGATGCAAAAGGCTCGCTGCTATTTCTTAATATAGAAAAGACCACGAACTATTATTCTTATTTCATAAGGCGGGTTAGTGAAAATATCAACAAAACTTTCATAATGTGTGCTCTTCCGCCAGGACAATGCGCTAGTAAACAAGTCAACTGTTGCCGTGGCTGCTATTCAGGAAAGTCACTTCAACGGGTTGAGCTTGCAAGGTGACTACGTTGGAAATGAATGAAAATATTTAGATGATACCGCTTTTCCCTGACTTGGGCAACAGACTTTTAAACACCTCTTGAAAATTAACTTACTGGCCCAATTTTCAAAGTTTCCTTCATCCTTGGGTCCGCATATTCAAGTGCCCTTTCTACTTATATCGATAACATAATATCAAATTAAAACTACATGTCATTCCAGGCAAAATTATATAGCTAGTTAACATGTCCCTTTGCTGACGACAATCCAAAGCTCGTTTACACCGAAAAAAAAAAGGGTGTAAAGAGAGGGAAACCATAGTAATAATGTTACATAAAAATCAAAGGACTGAAAGTACTGAGAAGTTGGAATGCGCTGAAAGGGTCATAACTGTGGAATTCGGTTCAAATTCATTTATTACTTTCCTAGTAAGCCTCCCTTCTTTAAACTTAAACCAGCATTCCTATTCCTGTACATATGTGCGTGAATAACGCACAAAAACATAAATCCACATACAGAAATAAAAAACTAGCATTATCTTAACCCATTCCAAGACAGTGACGCTTTTAAATGACCCTCATTATGAAATCTCTGGAAAACATTGTGGATAATGAAGAAATTGCTTGTTAAAAGCAATTTCTTCATTGGCCACAATGTTTTCTGTCCAAAAAGACCAGGATTTTAAAGATTTCATCAACTTACAATTGTCGTCTGCTACTTCGTTGAATTTGGACTGGTCTAAAGTTTTATTGTGTTGGAATGGGTTATAAGCTCGTGTCACGCAAAGCAAAATTAGAATTTTCAAGCATAACATTCTCCTTTTGATCAACTGTAATACGTGAACTCCTTTCAGAATCTTGAATCTTGAAAACAGAGAATAACAGCTTCTACAGTAAGAAATCAATGACCTCGATGATTATTTGACCCTCAACTCGGCCAATTCTGTAACGATCATACTAAACTCACGTAGATTTTCACTTCAAGTTTATGATATACGTGGAAATTTTTGTTTCAGGGTGATCGATTTGAAATACCGGTTTAGACTTAGGAAAAAAGAAAGTAAAATTCAAAAGAAAAAAAAGACGTTAAAGTTTTTGTAACATTATTGTTTGCACATGGTATTTTTGCCCTTTCCTAAAAATTCGTATAATATGATGAAGATAGTATCAAATTATCTTCGGCGCCCTGTAGTCGCCTGATTTCTTTATTCGTTATTCGGCTTTAGAACCGTAAAAAATCTTAAGTAAATAGGACCTAGCTGAAAGCTAGATGACACTTGTTAAAGGTTTGATGTGTTATTATCGATTTACACTTGTAAATAACGACATGTTAAAGCATAATTATTTAGTAAATAAGTAGAAACCGGAAGTTGGTATGTTTACATTCTAATTTTCAAAATCTTCTACTTTCGTTTTGCATCTATTTGATTTTTATTGAGTAAAAGCTGTAAATCCCACAATAATCGCGTTTGCTTGATGCCAACGATTCCCCTTCATCGCTCTATAATGTTTTAAAGCACTGGGCGGCGTGATTATTGTAAATATGACCTGAGCCATATTTGTAAACATTGCCTATCTATGGTCACATGACTACCACATGTCACTTAAGATCACGTGATTACCAAACACGAGACGGCGAATCACAAAAAACAAATTACTGCGCTGATTATTACCTTATTTTTCAATAATTTAAAGCAAACTAAAGCATGTTTAGAAGTCTCTTAACGGATTTTTATATCATCCTTTACATGTGCCATATTATTGTCTTCGGCTGCAACTAACTGATTGTCCGCGACAAGTTGAGACAAGAAGTAACCCGAGGTGTATTCATATCTAAGAGATCACGCGATATGTGTTACCAAGAAACCCGAAATGAAATTGTCTTGTGTTCATTTTGTGGTTTTATTAAATCTAAGTTGGAATTGCTCCGCATTCCAACTTAAAAATGAGAGGTTAAAATGTGAGGTTATTAAATAAATGATGAAGATAGATATACGTTTCTACGCATAAGGTCCAGGCTTTATCTATATATATACTATCTGAATAAACTTGTAGAAATATAGAACTCGTAAATATGTAAATGAAGCCATTAACGATATGTTAATCGTGTTTTTAGGTTATCTTGTAGTGTTAATGGTTAATAGGCGCCATTTTTTCAAACGGCTTGATACTTTTTGTAAAGAGTATCTGAACACTGTAATAGAATTCCTCGATCGGAACACTAATGTTAATTGAGTTTTTTTGGGTCACATTGACTTGTCCTATGAACTTAGGTTTAATTTCTTGACTTAAATGAGCCAAATTCAAATTACGCTTTTTCTGTCCAATCTTTTAACGTTAAAGTTTAGAAATAATTTGGCTAAAATGCCAGATCATATTAGGATTTATTTTTCCCCAAACCTCACCGAAAATTAATTGATAGACTGAAACATTTCCCTTTAACATCGGGATTTTGTTAAAAGAAATGAGCTTTGTTGCATAAAAATGTAGAAAAACATAGATTCTCTGCTTTTCTTTTTGCTAAATTACGAAAAGTGAAAGTTGCTTAACAGAAATTCAATCCAGAAATGTTTTGGAGTTTAAAAAGTAGAAACAAGAGCTAATCGGGCGTAGGGAGTATTCCTTTGAATTCCTTTTATATTCACAAAATTAAGCAAAATACTGGATTGAGATATATATAATAGAGTTTCAAAGACATATAACATACTTCTCTAATACAGCCTATCTGAAGAAGAAGAAGAAAAAAATGAAAAATTTTAGGACCCTTTTGAGGGTGCGTGAGGAATGATATGCGGAATTTTCCCTTAATGGCGTGGAATGATACCCTTTTTTTTCATGTGGGAATATTAGCGTAGGTATAGATATATAGAATTCTAATTCGAAGGGACTATAATTTTTGAAGCTACAACAAGCCCTCTTAGAAAAGGTATTTTGTGTCTGAGGACGGGTGGCGTAGACGACGACCACTGGCCATATTTCATTAAAAGAAAACTCTGAACATTTCACAAAAGGTATTATGCCGTACATCAAGGTATAAAATCAAGTGCGAACGTAACCTGGTTCGAAGAAGGAAATTGACCCGAAAATCGATTTTCTTACGTTACGTACGAAAAGTCTTTTTTCTGCAACAAATATACAATCTATACTCTGTTTTTATTTAAATAAATTTAATTCAATCAATTACCATTTGTTACTGAGAAGTCTCCTTTCGTCACTCGTCGATTCGTCACCCGGCATGGATGTTTCATGGTCCGATGTATCGGACAAGTACGGTTCGAATTTATAAGGTTGGATAGATTCGTAAATGTCTGCCTGTTGTCCATATTCTAAATCTAAAGATTCGGCATCGGATCCGAATGGTAAGGACCCACATGAAAGTGAAAGATCGCAACTTGTGTCCGATTTACTGTCTTCATTCGCCATTCCCCCAGTGTGTAAATAAAGCACATCTACAGAGGCTGACGTCATCGGATTATCGGAGATTAACAGGTTGCGATAGCGGAAGTGTACATCTCGACAGGTAAAAATCGAGACTTTACACAGCAATTACTGCAAAACTACAAATATTTGAATGGTGCGATAAAGTGTAGTGTCCTATATAAACATCGCTTTGTTTAAATTTAAAGAAAACAGAATTTTTTTTCTGGGCTGGACTAGTACTTTAACCGAAGTTGAAATTCAGAAATAAGTCTGCTTACATTCAAACAACTTTTTCATTATTCAGCTTTGACATACCATTATATTTTAAAGACAATCCGTTTAGATCACATTATCATGTGTGAAGTAACATTATTTAACACAATTTTCATGGATAACTGTCGAAAGTAGCGTAAAGTAAAGCCCATATACCCCCCCTTTTTTTTACTGAAAGTAGCATATACCAGTCAAGGGCAAATAACTCTAATAAAAAACTAGCGTGGAAGGGTAACTTGAAAATGTGTTTACAACTCTGCGACATATTATTCCGCAACATATACTGAGGGAAAAAAGTTTAGCAATTTCGTACGTTACAGCCAATTTCTCCGGTGTCTAGCTTTGGATTCAAACCATATTTTCACACATCGATCTTTTATGTGTTAGCCACAGTATTTAAAAAAATCAGATGATTTCAAGGTCATACGTGTTTGTTGTACAGCGTCAAACATGGTAGGAGTAGGGAAGTAAAGGTAACACAAAGATTTAATATCTTGTGTGTTCACCGTTTGCGCCAATAACGGCATCACAGCGCCTTCTAATGCTGGAAATGAGCCTACGATTAATGGCCATAGGGATACGACTCCATTTCTGTCGCAGAACACGGTCCAGGTCTCTAACATTATTAACGTCATTCCTGTCTCTTACTCTCCTACCCATATGGTCCCAAAGGTGTTCGATCGGAGACAAATCCGGTGATTTGGCTGGCCAATCCAACAAATCAACATTATTAGTCTGTAAAAGGTCCAACGTGTTCCGAGCGACATGTGGGCGGGCATTATCTTGCTGGAAATACCACTGGCTGGACAATTTCGGTGCAGTATCGAACGGCATTTCCCTGAATAACTACCAAATCAGTCTTGTCACGGTATGATATACCACCCCAGACCATGACGCTGCCGCCTCCAAAACGACCATGTTGAATGACGTTGGCGGGATCCATCCTTTCGCCATCACGCCTCCAAACACGTACCCTGCCATCCGTAAACATCAAATTAAAACGGGATTCGTCTGTGAATAGGACCTGATTCCACATTCGTCTTGCCCATCGACGGTGTACCCTTGTCCAATTCAATCTTGCATGTCTGTGTGCACGTGTCAAAGGAATGCCAACGTAAGGTCGACGTGCGCGTAAATGTGCCGAACGAAGTCTGTTTCTTACAGTACGAGCACAGACCCGTGTTCCCGTTGCATTTCGGACCAAACCGGCTATACGAGTGCTAATGAGGAAGCGATTACGCCGTGAACACGTCACGATGTAATTGTCCTCATGTTGGGTAGTCTAACGTGGCCTGCCTGAACGTGGCCTGTCTTTGGCGGTGCCTAATTGACGATACTTTGTTCTAAGTCTTGAAATGGAACTTTGGCTCACGCCAAAATGTTGAGCCACCTCTTTTACCATCATACCACCAGCCAGCATACCGATGGCTACGTTCCGTTGGTCTAAGTTAAGCCCTGGGTGACGTCCCATTTGAATTTTTTTAAATGTTTTAATGAGTTATCTTGTTATTGATGCTAACCAATAAACTGGGATAGATATTCTGGATATAGACTTCACGTACATGTGGAAGCACGTGCAGAACGTGTTTCAGCAAAGTTGCGTCAGACAGCCTTTAGAAGCGAGGAAAACGAGCTCTTTATGTATAATTAGTTAGCTTTTAAAAATTGCAAACGAGACTGATTTTATAAGGTTTATACATTTACGTTGAAAGATAATGTAGGTCGAAAAAATGCTAAACTTTTTTCCCTTAGTATATTTTGAAAACAAAAAAAATCACCGAGAAAAAAATGAGCCTGTGATGCATTTGTGACCTTAATCGTTCCTTAATCTTTTTAATTTGCTGACTTTTTCTATACTTCCACGAACAAAGTTTTAAGCACGCAACTTTTTTGCATGCTTGAGCACATAGTAGATCCATAAAATTTTACTAAGTAATAGTAAAACATTTTCTTGTTTAGCTTGGTGGAATTAAGAGATGAAGAGAGTATTTTTAGTTTTCATGGAGGCATGAACCGAAAAAACCTAATCACACTTATGTATGAATCCGCTTCGCGAATTCATACAGTGTGATTAGTTTTTTCGGTTCATACCTTCATGAAAACTAAAAAAAAAAAAAAAAAAAAAACATCGTCATTTCTTATAATTTAATAGTATCGAGCGAAAAAAAAGCAAAACCCTTCATCTTTTGATACCATTTTTTGTATGGGACTTTTTGTGCGGAAGCATACAAAATAGCAGCTCAAAATTTTGTTCATGGAGTCATGAATAATATTTTTCAACCAATCAGAACGCCCGATTTTGATAGACAAACTAAAAATTAAATTAAATAAAGCTATGAAAAGAATATATTTGTTTTCGATGAGGTATGACTCTAAAAACTTAATCACAATAATGAACGACTCCTATTCGCGTATTCATACTGTGTGATTATTCAAATATTGTTTCAAACTTTTCTCTCGGTCAAATTTCTCTCTGTGTGCTCGATTACATTAATACGGTAAAGCTCCCATAACCTATTTGAGTTATGGCTCATATATCAAATAGATATTGGGTTCTGTGATTTATTCATTCCCGTATTTCATCACATAATGGTAGCGACGTGATTAGAGATAGGTCACGTGGTGTTTCTTATTTCATACTGTCGGAGCAGATTTACAATATTCGTAATGCGTACAATTATTTAAAATGGCTATGTGTCGATCTGATTCAAACAAACAAATCAGATGTCTATATTCTTGGAGCAAATCGTTGTTGGGCCACCTAAACGTGGTAAGGGCATGTTAAATACGTAAAAAGTTGGACTTTAAAGCCGCCTTAACGTAAATATTTAACATAAATGCACCTCTTTATGTCAGAACGGAAGATTTGATTGCTTAACCACCTTTTTTACTAACTCCTTTGGTCACGCCCACTGACTCTGGCAGGAAGTCCCGCTTCGCTATAAACGGCGTTATTTTGCAAAATGTATGGCAATTAGCATGTGACAAAAAGTAGAATGTTTGGTTTAGCGCCCTGATCGTCGTAAGTTCAGCTTGAATAAGCTGTAGTAACGGCGTTTAAATCGCCAAACCAACAAAAATGTTTCTCACAAATAGCGACCGATGTCGGAGTTCAAATTCAATTCCGGTCGGAATGAATGGTTTGATTAGTCGATGTGTTCCTAGATTGACAGCCACGACTGGTCAACTGAAAGTTTGATAATGATTTCTTTCCGAATAGATTCGAACATTGAATTAAGATTTTATTTTCGATGGCAATTTGCAATTGTCGTAATCCAGCCAGGCTATCGTCATTGTAAGTGCCATATGTCTGTCCGTTAAAATGGAAACTCTGTCTTCAAACATATTCTCGGTTAGATATCAACCAGTTTTCACAGAAACGTTCCTCATCTGGTCCACATTCATTTTTCTACATAGCATTGTCCGATTGCTTTGTCAATTAAAGAATCAATCTACTAATCTAATCATTCATTTAAACAGAGAGTTAATTTTTTAGCAGATATTAGCCGAAATTTGTGAACAGCATTATTTTGTTTGGCGACTAAATCGTCGTAACTACGGCTTTTATGTTGCAAACTAATCATTTAATTTTTCCTTACATGATGTCGACCATAGATTTCGAAAAATAACGCCAATTGATATCTAGTTGGAACTTCTTTTCTGAGCTCAATGGGCGTGGCCAGCGATTTGTCAATTATGTCCGATAAAAACTGGTGTCCATGGAATCGGAATCTGAATAGTTTAACAATATTCTCTCAAATTGCTAGTGACTTTTCATTGATTTTTTGTTTGCTGGAATGCTTTTTTTGTAAAAGGTCTACATGATTCCTTGAAATAACTGTGATTTGTTCACAACAACGGTTTTTATGTAGTCTAGTGGTATGACGTAGGTCTCCGGAACGGAGGGTTCCGGGTTCGAATCCCACCCTCGCCATGTGAATTTTTCTAAGCGAAAATTAACTACAAGTTGCACGTGCATATTGAAATGGGTACGCGCGAGGGTTATAAGCTAATGTTCTTTAGCTGCCTTTGCGTCATCAGTTAAGAGCCGACTTAGAACTCGATGATCGTGGGTTAAGTATTGTAAATTCGTTCAGCGAAAGACGGTTTGAAAAAAGACTGTAGAATAAACTTTGTTTTTGATTTCTATTTTTTGCACCCCGAGTTCAAATTTGTTTTCCATATATGGCTTATATTTAAATCTTTAAACGTGTTTCCTCATAATGCTAATTGTTATGCAAGAAAAAATATCCCGGAGTTATTGTCTGCTAATTCCTCTGATATAATTTTATTCATAAAAAATGGCTTAATGTGGACTGTGCTTATTTTCTATATCCGGCACAGAGATTTTCTTTCTATTCTTAGTTTATACAAATTTATTCACTCGATTGAGACGAAAGCTTCATGCTTATAGAGTCAGTCTCGAACACTCACAATCCAGATATTTTCACGTCCCTGAAAGAGAAGGAATGGCTTAAACCCACTGCTGCCAAATTTTACAGCTAGGTAGACTGGGGGCTGGCTATTAAGTGTCTTGCCCATAAACACACCCCGGTGACGTTAGGTCTTTTCAATCTTCTTAAAATCAATTCTTTGGATTTTCTTATTCTTTTGCAAGGGTGTATTTAAGGAAAAGCAACAACAAAAAAGATATTTCCAAGCTGTAACGTAGGTTTGATGATAAATTTATTTATATCTACAGTTGTTGAAGCAGTAGTCATGATATTCAAGCACCAAACGACAACGAGCTTCACTTTCTACTTGTTATTTCAGATTATGTATTGTAATTCTTCTTTCTAATCACAATTCGTATCTAAACGTCAATTGCGTGTCGACCAAGTTTTCCTCCAACCAAGCGTCCATCAGCTCGTTCTCTGCAACTGTGAACCAGTTTTTCCAGTCTCCTACTTTGCCTGCAAAAATGAAACTAGTTAATTCATGACCACACGACTAAAATTAGACAGGTCCGAATTCAAAAAAGTTACAGAAGTTTCTAGTTAGCGAAATTTTAACAAAAATATCCTTGTACTTTGGGATAGAAAACATTGTGGATAATGAAGAAATTGTCGGCTTTAGATGTGTTCAAAAGGGTGTTTGTGTGGAAATGGGTTAACCCATTCCAACTCAATCCCTCCTTTTTACGCCCCTCGAGAAAAAAGCTTTGGAAAACATTGTGGAAAATGAAGAAATTGCTTGTATCAAGCAATTTCTTCATTATCCACAATGTTTTCTATCCAAAAAGACAAAGAAAATTAAAATGCCATCAACTTGAAATTGTCGTCTGCAGCTTCTTTCAATTTGGACCAGTCTAAAATTTTCATGTGTTGGAATGGGTTAACAAACAAATACAGAATTCTGTACAATAGACTGGTGTTATGTTATTTGATCCTAAATCCAGTAAACCAGCTTTTTTCTACTCTGAAGTAAGAAACTTTGAAAACATCGTAGAAAACGAAGGAATTGCTTGTAAAAAGCCACTTTTCCATTCCGCGTGATGGTTTTTTCCCTCAAAGACATAAAATGTAAACGTCATGAACTTTAAACTATCGTCTGCATCTTCTTTAAAAATGGACCAATCTAATTTTGACGCCTTTTAATGGATTAAACACCCGTAACAACCAACGTCATTATAACGTCACAAGTTGGTATGCTCGATAGCTATTCTGCGTCGATTTCCGAGCTTGGAAAGTGTTTTTTTTTTTTATCCCGCTATTTATTCTAGTTTCTTTCCGAAACTTTTAATAATTGTAATGATTATAATCATAATAAAATCATACCTAATCTCTGATCTTTGTTTTTGTTTAAGCGTGAGTTAACCTTTTCCTGTACATCCCTGCGTTTTTTACGATCCTGTGATTTTGTACTTGAGAAAATATTGTGGAAAAAGAAGAAACAATTTCCTCTCCCTTACCCAATGTTTTCTACCCTTTCGGTTGGTTACTTTTACAATTGAACTCACTTTTAATTGTCGTCTGCAACTTACTTCAAAATTGAGATGACCAAAATTTTGAAAAACAGGAAAGCGTTAATTTTGAAAAACAGGAAAGCGATAACTCTTAATGGTAACTTAGACCAAAAAGTGATGTTCGGCGATAGTTATGAATCTTGATTTTTTGTCTAATTGTATGTAAAAATTGACATATTTGCTTGACAGAAAAAAATCAACAACTTGAATATTAAACTCGTTCTTCTTTCAAATAAAAATAAAAACTTTATAAACAATTTCCATCAACCCGACTAACCCTTATTTCATTCCCGGGGTTATCTTAAATTTCGAGATGGCAATGGAAGATGATGTTGCATTTTTTAGAATATTTCTTTTGAACCCTTTAACAAATGGCCACTTGAACGTATTTATGTTGATAGTTTAAGAGAATAAAACGGTCATTTTGTCAATAGGACGTTCTATATATATTGCATTTATAGTAAAACAAACGATTTATAGCATCGTCATTCAAAGGATGGATTTCCGATAATTTCAATTCACCACTTATAGGTTTTAAACCGGTAAACCCATTCCCACACATGGAATTTTAGACTGGTCCAAATTAAAAGAAGTTGCAGAAGACAGTTTAAATTGGTGAAATTTTAAAATTCTTTTTCGTTTTGGACATAAAAAATTGTGGATAATGAAGTAATTGCTTTTACATTTTTCGTTTGAAAGTCTCGCTATTTGCCAGCTAATTATAAATTAATTTTAGATCTTTAACTCGTTCATGTTTAATTTGTCTTGGAAAAATGCTTAAAGTTCATGTAAAACTTAAGCTGTAACAGACTATTTCGAAAATACCAGACTATAAAAGATTAATTTATGTACGTCTTTCAATATTCAATTAATATGTTGTAACATAAATTGAATATAAAAGCGTGAAACACACACGTAATGTATTCATGAATGACTGATAAGAATTGAATGTTCGGGTCGAGCTATTCATTTTAAAAGATTTATAGAATTGGATTCAAAAATTAAGGAGGCATGCCACTAAAATAAATAGTCAGTAGGAGACTACGAGTATTTTGTTTGTCTAAGGGTCGCGAAAATGGCGCAGTTGGTAGCGCGTAGGACTCCCAACCAAGGCGTTCAGAGTTCGTTCCCCGGCCGTGGCGAATATCCTTTCCGAGATTTGTCGCGGGGATAATCGTAACCTAAGTGGGATGAGCAGCTGGGTGCTCGGAAAGGATTCTTTGGTAGTACTGACTTAAGGAAAACTAGGAACCCATGGTAAGCTGCTCTAGCCGCGGGATATGAGTGAAAGACTGTTAAAATCAATCAATCGATTGATCGATTGAACAATCGATAAATCGATCAATCAATCAATCAATCAAAGTGTAACTTATCTGGTCGTACAATAAGCGACCAACGTTCTGCTTATCTGACTAGATATTTGAGAAAAAGATGGTCTCGTTATCCCTTCACTCGTGAGGATGTGGGTAACTAGGACATACCCTTTCTATACATCATATCCCCGTCAAAATTCTTTTCGCCAATAGAACCAAAGTCCTTATATTGTTTGTTGGCAGCCTTTAGTTGCTGGAATGAACATGCCACGGCTATCTTTTGGATCAAGTCGTCACTTCTACCACATTGTAAAAACTTGTTTATCTTCTTGATTTCTCGCACAGGATCCTGTTGTTTATAAAAAAATGCAATTACAATAACATACATGTTATTGATGATGGGTTCTGACCACAAATTTTAACCCATTCCCATACAATCCCGCTCTTTTGATGCCACCCAAAAGAAAGCATTGGAAAACAACGTGGACAGTGAAGATATTAACTGAACGAGCAATGTCTTCTTTCTCCATTACTCACAATGGATCTTGAACATAAAGATTGTTTATATTCCACCAGATAAAAAATTATCGTCTGCAACTTCTTTTAAATTGGACCAGTCTAATATTTTATCGTCTTGTAATGGTTTAAACGTTGAAATGGCAAAGATAGCTAAAAGAAAAGGTTTGTATTTTATATTACACATTTTACAATCAGTACCATGAACTTTATTAAAAAAAGACAAAGATTTTTTAAAATTTTAAATTTCACTAAATGAAAATTGTTGTCTGCAGCTTTTATTACATTGGACCGGTCTTAACATTTGTCGTCTGGTAATGCCTTAAAGACTGAAATGACAAAGATTTGTACTTGATGATACAAATTTTACATTCATTAACTGAAACTTGATTTCTATTAGCATCATTTAATTACTGATTATGATCATTATTACTTTCCACAAATGATCGGAGCCCCATACCTCCACCTCCCCAATAAAAACAAAACAACCAACAACAGTTCATAGCCAACCTCTTTAAGATCTTCGTAATACAAATTCAGTATTTGACCGGGGTTCTCCTTTGTAAAACGCTCCCATTCCTTCACGTATTTATACCATGGGTAGGTCTGATCTACAGAGATAACATTAAGAATATACTATGAAGTTGCAAATTTTCCTATAGGGTGAAATTATCTAACTTTTAAGGAGAAGTGTAAGCCAACTTAGGTATAAGACACTCTTAAAGCCATATCTTCCCTACAAACACACCACAGAATCAATAAGAAAAACATACTCGAGGCCCGAAAGCATAAATAAATAAGACGATTAAAACCATAAGAATAAAATAATTCTACGCTGTATGCCTACATTTCATAAAAGAAATTTTGACATTTTAAATTGTGACCCACCGCAATTAAAGGTTTGTTTACATAGAATTATGACGTTAGTGATTATGTTTTAACTTTCGCTAGTCATTCATAATCGTCCGTAAAATTTAGTCATCAGCACCTGCCCTTATTACAGTCAACGCCGAAGATTAGCGACCATTTCCAGTGAAGGATCGGGTGCATTCGACTCGACCTCAAAATTTAAACAAACACAAGTTGAAATCGAAAATAAAAACACAAAATGCTGTTTCTAGAGAACTTCACTCGTACCCTCCTTTTGCACATTGGTATTAAGAAAACTATTGTTTAATTTATTCACCAAATAAAGTTTAGATCATTTAAACTATTTTTCCTTCCTAGGAGGGAAGATAAGGCTTAAACTAGAGAACAATGGTGTTCCTGAATCGCTCACCTGAGTGACAAGGTCAAGAACTGAAATAGTGATCTGAAAAATCATAGTTATTCCTGGGTGGTGCTTAATGACTGTATTTAACCCTTTCCCTGACGGCAAAGTTTTAGACTAGTCCAAATTGAAAGGAGTTGTAGACGACAATTTAAAGTTTATGAAATTTTAGATTTTTCAATCTGTATGGGTAGAAGACGTCTCTGATCACTCACTTGAACCTGTACATCTTAACAAAAAGACTGAATGCGATAACAAATAGCAACAAACATAACGCGATATCATAAAACTGGACAGCTGCAAATATACTAGATGGTTATCCCAGGACAACTACTGTCGAGCCCGAAAATTTTTGACCATAAACTTGACCTTAACTATCAAATATAGTGTTTGACCTTAAGCGTTGACCTTGAACTTAAAGCTATTCAAAAATTCTTTCAAATGGCAAATCTACTATTGATGGAGAAAAATTGTGCCAATTCATTTTGAAATCCATCCATAAATGTAGGGATAATTTTCCAAACAAACACCTTAAACGGTGACCTTGACATCAGAACTATCCCAAAAATTCTTCCAAATGGCACATCTACTCATGATGGAGAATGATTGTGCCAAGTTATTTTGAAATCCACCAATAAATTTAGGAGTATTGTCCGGACAAAGTCGTACGGACGGACGGACTAACGGACCAACAGACTAACGGACTAAAGGACAAACGTACTAACGCACTAACGCACACACACCGACTTGTCATAGTGACTACTATGCCTCGCTCACCGCAAGCGAGCTCGAGAAAAACTATTTCATGTATGCATTTATCCAATAACCTGCTTAATAGGCAGTTAAGGTTGTTCTTTATCGTGTTGTCTGCAAAGACATTATCAGGTGAAGAAGTGTCTAATTCAGTATGCGCGTGACATTTCCAACCATTACTCATGTGCGCCAAATATAGACTCAGACCAGACAGTCTTATCAGAGTCTTCACTATGCGATCTATACAAAGACACCGACTCAAAACTTCTCTATGTGATCAGTGAATATTCTAAAATCCTGCGTGGCCGTCCAGGCTGCTCATTGTCTGCACATGAGCACATGTGAAATTGTTGAAAATGTCGCGTGTTGGTTTATCTATATACTCACATATTCCGTAAGTTCCCATTACAAGCGGCAAAAACTTGCTAAACGTTTGCGAATCATTCCCATATAAAGTTTTCATGTGATGGTATAGCGACACAAAAATGTCTTTAGGATTTCTTTGAACATGAACAATCTTTGTCTTCTTGTCCAGAATTTGTGTAGGCATGTGTTTGACTGGAAAATGAGAGTTGATAATTCTGGGGGATGGAATTTCTGTGATATGTTCTTTCGTCCTGAACTCCAGGAAAACATATTCTTTAGGCTTAGTCTCGTAGTCTACATTTCCTTTTCTAAGCATCATCAGTATTTCCCAGACCCAGTGCGTCCCTAAATGAAAGAAATGATGAAATGATAACAAGAAAACAATATTATACTGAGCAAAAATGAAAAAAACCACTTGATACTCCGACATTTTGAAACCATTTTTTTATATAAGATTTACTGCAATGATATTTTTGCAATAAGACCACATAATATCTGGCTATTTGAAGGGGTATACAAAAGGTAGGATGTTATATTAAAAAACGACAAAAAGATTAATGTACCCTCAAAGTAAGATTCGCATGATGATCAAAAGAAAACACTTATGTTTTCAATATCGTTTTTGTCTACCGCTAGCATTTCTCACAGCAACACAACGCCTCCTCAAGGATCTTAGACCATTTGTGAACCCTGTCTTAGAAGAACATCTCCGTTGATCAACAAGGGTACGTTTAACATCCCCTAACGTCTGAGGAAGATTTACTTACTGACGGACACGGCGGCAAAGCTCGCTCAAGATAAGTTAAGCGGCATTGAGGTCAGGGCCAGTTAAGAAATCAATACCGGCATTTCTCAGAAAGTCTACGGTTAGAATTACGCGTGTAGCCTAGCATAATCGTCCTGAATCGTGAGACCAGGATCGTGTCCCTGAAAAAAGGGGTAATAACGCTTTAGTAGCCCTGAACAAGAACAAGAGCAGAACAACAATGAGCACCAAAACATCCCCATACCAAAAGGTTACCAACGCAAAATCTGTCCACCTCTCTGATACATGTTTGAACACGACATTCTCCAGGCCTGCGGTACACACGTACCCTGCCATCAGCAAACGTGAATATGAATCGCGATTCGTCACTGAAGACAATCGAGTTCCGACGCCTTAAATGAACCGTAGGTGCCGTGTGGTCCAAGCCAGCCTGTTGTATCTATAATAGCGTGTAAAAATCGGACCGTTATTTCGCCATCGATCTCAAAGTCAAGCTACTCCCAAACGGAACAGTTTGAGTTGTAACCCTGTCACTAAACATTTCTCTATATGGTGGATTTTGCTGACATAAATCTGTTTTGGAGATGTCGCAGTCGTCTTTTCGAGATCATCCCGATGTGACGTCACTTGTGCCGCTCAGGGTCTCGGTCGTTCAGCAATTGACCCGGTTTAGTCGTAGCATTTCCAAAAACATGTCAAGGCCAAAAATTGAATTTGATTTTTCTTTTTGGCTTAAGCTTGTACGCTAAGTTAAGGCATCATTGCAGCAAATGACAGCAAGGTATGCACAGACAATAACTGTTTTCCGCCAACCACGTAACTTAATGGAAAGCACGTACTTTTATGATATTATAGATTTTATGGAGTGTTTGCCATGCCATAGCTTAGATAAATTTGATTTTAAACGTAGGAGAAAAATATATAGAGGAAACTTAAATAGTGATAAGTTTTCCTTTTTGCTCAATATATTTTGTATGAAGTATCGTATATAGCAATAACAAAAATCTTAACACATGTTTCCTAAATGCTCTACTTGTCATTAAAATTACGAATTTACAGTTTTGTGAAGAAACCCTAAATGGCGCATTATAGAGAAAATATGTGAAACAAATAAGAATCATACGGTCGTATCAGATTGATTGGTTGATGTTTTACGTCGCATCGACAGCTGCGGTCATTTACAGAGCAAGACAAAGAAGGATAGTATAACAAACAAAACAATACAGCAACATCAATAAGATACAGATACAGATACTTTATTAGACATGAAGCTATTACAAGCTCATTAGTCAAAATACAAACATTTAAATCAACATGCTATGAAAATCGGTAGTGGTTATGCATGACATATATTCAATGATAATAAATGATAATCTACGTGAGAGTATGTAGAAAAAACAATTCTAATCAAGTTAGGTTTAGTTTGAGTGCATAAAATATTTGTTTCTCATCTCAAATCCCAAAGAATAAAAGTTTGATAATTTTGTAAGGGTTTTCTTATTTGTAGTATTCAATAAATCGATGAATTTGTACATACTTGGGTGTTTGGAGTAAAAACTAGGAATAAATTTTGTTCGCAAATCTTGGAAATACGGACAAATTAGAGTAAAATGGTATTCGTCTTCAATGTCATTTTTGTCGCAAAGTGTACATTTCCGTCTGTCTCTGTCGATGTTTCTATGTCTGTCAGTCTCAATTTGCAGGTTATGGGACGACAGACGAACTTTAGCTATTATATTTCGCATTGACCTTTTCCCTAATAATTCAAGATACTCGGCTCTACCAAAATTTGGTTTGATATGCGAGAAAAGCGATAAAGAACTCTATTGTTGTATTTCATTATGCCATTGGTTAATATAAATGTCACGAAGTCTAACTCTAAATATTGGGATGAAACTTTTAATGTTGATCGATTCTGGGTATAACCATGCTTCAGCGAACCCTACGGATTCGAGGAGATGTTTAACTTTACTTGCCCAATTATTTACTCTAAGGTTCGTCTCAATATCGCGAATTTGATCGGAAATGACTGCTGCTAAAATGCAATTTTTTGACTTAGTATTATGTAGATGTAGCCAGTATTTAATAATTCGCGTTTTTCTAGAGAGGCTGAGCGGAAACCTCCCTAGTTCTGAGTACAGCGCAAGAGAATTCGTGGATGACTTTACATTTAGTAACCATTTGCAAAATTTTCTGTGAACGCGTTCAATATTTTCGGCCTTGTCAAACCCCCAAATTTCACAATTGTACGCCAAAATAGAACCAACAAAAGAATCAAATAAATCAAACATTATTTTAGGTGGGACCTCTATGTTTTTAGTCCTATTAAATAGGGAATATATGGCACGAAGCGCTTTTCCTGCCAGGGCGTTTGTTGCGTGTTTGAAAGAACCTCCACTGGAAAGTACAAGACCAAGATAATTGAACGTATTAACAATTTCGATGGATTGGCCATCTATATACCATTGGTAGTTTTCGCTCAATCGTCCGCCTTTTCGGAAAATAACTATTTTTGTCTTCTCAATGTTAATTGACAAGTTCCATTTTAAACAATATTCGTGTAAACTATCAATTGAATTTTGGAGACCTGTTTGGGAATCGGATAGTAATACAGTATCGTCCGCAAATAGTAATAGGTAAATTGAAAGTTGATCAATGCTGATACCACAATGATCAATATTTTGTAAATATAACTCAATATCGTTAAGGAAAAGGGAGAACATTATAGAAGAAGGTACCTCCCCTTGTAACAGGCCCAAATTACTATCGAATAGGTCAGAAATGCTTCCCATATGCTTTACACATAGTTTAACTTCCGAGTGCATAGATCTTAATACTGCCAAAAGCTTTCCATCTATGCCACTTTTGATCAATTTGTACCACAATGAATTTCTGTCGATCAGATCATAGGCTTTTCGAAAGTCCACAAAACAAGCAAATAATTTATTTCTACAATTCAGGTGCTTTTCGATTATCGAATTAAGTATAAAAGATGCGTCTGTTGTGCTAAGGTTAGATCTAAACCCGAACTGTGCGTCCGTTAAAATACTATTCGTTTCTACCCAGTCCTTTAATCGATTATTTAGTATGCCAGTGAATAGTTTTGCGAAACAGCTAATTAAAGCAATACCGCGGTAATTTAAGGGGTCATTTGGATCGCCCTTTTTATAAATGGGCACAATAAGCCCTTGTGACCAATTTTTCGGAAATTTTCCTGTTTCCAGGATATAATTAAATAATGTTTCGAAGGAGTTGACCGTGAGATCGATAGTTTCTTTCAAGTATTCATAAATTATATTATGCATGGAAGATGCCTTGTTTGAATTTAGCTGTTTACACGCTCGTCTAATCTCACACTGTGTGATTGGAATATCTAGCTCCTCGAAGGTAGGGGGTTTATTGGACAGAGAAGAAGAAGTCAAGAAGTGTTCTACCTCGTCGTCGATTTTACTTTTATCTTCTGAAGATAAGTTCTTGAAATGTTCTACGAAAGATTCAAGATCAATATCAGCTCCATTCGGAGTAGAATTTTTCTTTTTGAATAGTTTCCAAAAATCACGAGGACGGGATCGCCTTATGTCATTCATTTGATTGGCAAAGTCTAAATCGTACTGAGATTTTCTCTTACGGCAGTATGTTTTATAGCTTTTACGTTTATTGAATAATTCTTTACGAGATAAATCCGACTTGTATTTATTATAATGTTTCAGTGCGGCGAGGTACTCTGTGCGTTTTTCCCTACACATATTATCGAACCAAGGCTTATCGCTCGTTGAACAATTATAGTCGCAATGTGAAACTCGCCTTTTAAAGTATTTGCTACCATTGTTGTCTAAAAATTCCGTCAATTTTGAAACTAACACATCCGGCTCGGTTTGGTTTTTAACCTCGTTTAGAAGGCTTTGATGAAGGACATCTGTACCATTTGAAATATCATTTAAAAACTGGTCTCTATAAGAATCGTCCCATTTATAGAAATAGGAACTACTTTTTTGCTGGTGAGCGTGTTTCATAAGCTTTGTTTTAAAAGAAAATGACAGCGGGGCGTGGTTAGAAAATTCCGTGAAGTCGTGAACCATGAAATCAGCCAGACATCGAAAATCACAGGGTTTCGTTATTAGATAATCTACCGTACTCTGTCCGTTGTAAGTGATACACGTTAATCTGCCGGTCATATGAAAATCTACCGTTAACAATTACTAGTCCTGTAGATTTACATAGATCTAACAAGTGATCACCAAATTTCTTGCAGCCTAGGTCACGTGTAGATCGTTTAGGCGGAATTTCAAGGTCAGAAAAATCCTCCATACCAAGATATTCATTTCTTTCTATAAAGTCTATTCTTTTACCAATACGGCTGTTTGTATCTCCAGAAATAAAAATGCATGATGTCATTTTGTAATGTCTGAAATAAATCATTTTCATAAAGATCATGGGATGGTGAATATTCCGGAGCAAAATAAATAGCTGCTAAATAAATATTTGTTTCTAAACCGAAATATATTTTATCAAATTTTATCCAAACTATACAGTCTATTTCATTTCTAACGACACTTATCCCTTTGCGAATACAATCCTTAACATATATAATTAACCCTCCACTTGATCTTTTTGCCCTTTTATGGTGAAATTTTCGATAGGAATGTATAGGTTCGGAATAACCCTTTAACTCTATATTAGATTTTCTGTTTGTCCATGTTTCATTAAAACAAATAATATCAAACTCGGAAATAAAATCGTAAAAAAATGTCGTCGGTTAATTTCGTATGGGTTAACCCTTCTATGTTCCAGGTTAAACATTTTACAATACCCTCACACTTATCCTAACTATTTCCCTCATACAGTTTATTGTTAATGTACAGTTTATCGACCCTTAAAAAGGCCTCCTTTCCATCTTCCCTGGCTTTTCGCATAATTGGTACGAGTTGTCGGCGGGTATCCATCACTTCTCTCGGGTATTGCTCTGATATTCCATATGCAGTGTCCTTGAGTTTATTAGCGCTTTTACGCACAGCCTCCCGTTCCGGGTAAAAAGCAAATTTAGCCACGATAGGTCGATTTTTTCCTTTCTTGTAAGGTCCTACCCTATGAGCTCTATGGAGTTTAATATCGCTGGCGGCGTTTGGTATGCTCAGGTCATTCTCGATGAATTTCAAAATCTTCTCCTCACAAGCCTCTCCCCTCTCCTCTGGAATATTATAGAACAATAGATTGTCCCGCATACTCCTGCACTTTAAGTCTACAATATCAGCCTGTAACTTTGATTCTCTTTCTAGATGCTCTTTTTCGTAAACTTTCATTTTTGTCAGGAGCGTTTCCATCTCCTCCTTTGTTTCGATAATTTCATCCAGCTTATTACTATCAGACTTTTGATTTGTCTCAATTTCATTTATCTTATTTTCCAATGACTTCATTTTTTGCTCAAAATTGCCCATTCTATTTGCGAATGATTTAATGCTTGTTTGGATAGAATCTAACTGGTTCAGTTTGGAATCCACCGAATCGAGTCTCTGCATTATGATTGTAAACATATCCATGTTTTGATTAGTGGCTAAGGGTTGGGCTGGGACTGGAGTACTGCTATGTTGTGGGTATCCGTGCGACAAAACAGGGGACGTGGAATTCAACATCATCAGATAGGGACCATTATTTGCGTTATTGCCGGTAAGTGTTTGTGTTTGTCCTTGTATACTGTTAGGTAGGGAAAATGATTGATTTGGTGGATTATAACTCACGTTTTGTGCGCTTTGTCCATTGTTCGCGCCATTTTGTTCCATTGTTTGTCTCTTTGATTTTGTTTTCTGATCGTTCTCGTTTGGTGAAGCTTTCTCCTTTTTACGTTTTGTTCGTTGTTTGGTTTTATTTGTCATCTGTGATCATTTACTAGACATAATTCAACAGTTAGCTCTAAAACATCCAAATATTATCCAAATATTATCGAATTTGTCTCTCTGGCTCAAAAAACGTTACCACCATTCTCACGCATGCGCATATTAGGCATGTACAATGATAGATGAGGAATGAAACAAACAAGAGAGCCATTGTCCCTAAAGCACTCACCTAAGTCGATGAATATAGAAGTGAAATGGCACAAGTGACCTTATCTTGTTGTTACCAAAGTATTGTCTCAGAAATTAAACTAGAAAGACAGTCTTAACATATTTCAAAACATTTTGCCGTGACTTCATATACAAGGAAGGGTTTTATTAGATCTGAACTAGTGACCTTCTTTATTAACCATATGACCCAATTTCGAATGTGAAAGAGATCATGGGAACAAACATTCTGAACAAATATAAAGACCTTTGAAACAAACATATGGCCCTATAGAGTGCCCATAAGATTTTAAAAGGTTTGAACTTGTGACCTAGTTATTAGCCACATGTGAATCAATTTATTCAACTTGACTGAGATGTAATGGAGAGAAACATTCTGACGAATTTTCAAAACATTTGAGCCAAAAAATGTAGCTTCTAGAGTGCATAAAGGATTTTCTATGATTCTATCTTGTGACCTAGTTTTTGACCCAATATGAACAGATGTCCAACTCGATTGAGATGTCTTACAGACAAACATTCCGTCTAAGTATCAAGATATTTGAGCCAAAAATCTCTCTTCTAGATTGCACACAAGGTATTTCTTAAATTTGACCTAGCGACTTTGTTTTCGACCCCCATGTGATATTCAGTTGAACTTGTCCAATTTATCATACAGACAAACATTTTGATAAAAAATATCAAGACATTTGAGCCAAAAAAAGGGACTCTACAGCGAACAAAAGTTTTTTCTAAGATTTGACATATTGACCTAGTTTTTGACCCAACGTGCCTAATTTTCGAACTCGTCTGAGATCTTATGTAGACAAACATTTGACCACATATCAAGACATTTGAACAAACATTGTTAACTCAAGAGACATGCTTTTTTTTCGATGTTTGACCTAGCGACCTTAATTTTCACCCCACTTGACCCATTTTCAAAATCGTCCGAGATATCATGTAGACAAACATTGTGACCAAATATCATTTAAGACAAAAATGTTTCCTCTAGAGTATTCGCGTATTCATACAGTGTGATTAGGTTTTTCGGTTCATACTTCCATGAAAACACAAAACTCTTAAATGAATACTTATTTTGGCCATTATCGAAAAGGACGAAACCACTATTAATGCAAAGAAAGTGTGACACGTCACAAGTAAATGGACCATCATGGTATACTGGAAAACAAATCCTTTAATTTGTCAATTAGGGGTAGTAATTACTGCTTCTTTTAGGAAAATATACAAAATGTTAAACAATTTGAAAGCGGCAATACAGCACATTTCCTTTAGTCTCGTTTTTTTGTGTGTGAATACTTATGCAATGCTACAAATGCTTTAGCATGAATGCGATTCTTCATACACAAAACTTTCTAAATCAAAATAAGATATTCAAAATTAGGTCCAATTTAAGTAGCTAGAAAAAGCTATATAAAAATAGTTCATCATTTAAATGCACCCTTTCCGTTTAAAATACTTATCAATGCTATCAAAACGCAAGATATTAGCATCATTTTTTTCACAAATTAACAAATAAGATATGATCCTTTTGGGTTTTTAGCGTTTAATTTGTTTAAGTAGATTTGATACAAAAAAGGTTTAAACATTTATTCTCAAGTAACTTATTTAACCAGAGAGATGAGGCGCTTCTCGTGGTATTTTGGCCGTCTATTAGAATTAGACAGAGGCATTTCTGTAAAAGAGGACACAATATTAAACAGTTTCTTATAATTTCACTGGAATCTTACCTTTTGCAAACAAATTCTATAAGCGAAATAAGAAAAAAATGTAACCAAGTTTTGAGAAGGAGTAACAAAAGATATGTCTACCAAGATTTGTACAAACCGATTTTGTGGTTTGTAAGCTAAATATGTCTTACAAGTCGTGCTAGTGATAAAACTAGAGTGATTGTCTAAGGCCAACTTGTGTCGAGTCTGTTGTTTGACCATATGCTGTGACATTGACATTGGACTTACTGGAACATATCTCTTGAATGGCACATCTTCTCTCTATGGAGAACAAACATGCTATTTTTTTAAAAAAAGGATATACATTATGTAGGATTTATGCTCGAGACAAGCTCAAATTTAACCTTGACAAGCGACCGTAGCCTTGAAACTATCAAACAATTCTTTCAAATAGAATTTCTATACACGATTGAAATTAGATATGCCAAATTATAAATCTATCCATAACTGTAGTACTTATGCACCGGATAAAGTAAAATTTAACATTTCACCTTGACAAGTTGAGGCTATCCCAAAACTGTTTTTAGCTAGAGGCGCTTAAGCGCCTGTATCACTCCACAGGCCTTATTGTTTTGGTTAAGCAAATGTTTTTTTCAGGAATTCAATATAAACCAAATCATATTTACCACGTGTGGCAAATAAATCTTATCGATGAAATCTTTCTATATTTCTAACTTTTCATTGTTTTATTAAAGTAAATTCATTTACTAAGTAAGACGAACAAGAGTACCATGATGGTCCTAAATCGCTCACCTGAGGCATCTGCAAATTACAGTACTTTTTAGTATAAAAAAGACAC
Source organism: Fragum fragum (assembly GCA_946902895.1). Taxonomy (NCBI): domain Eukaryota; kingdom Metazoa; phylum Mollusca; class Bivalvia; order Cardiida; family Cardiidae; genus Fragum; species Fragum fragum. The sequence goes on along the minus strand of OX336375.1, from coordinate 16,289,019 downwards.
AACTTGAGCAAAATAAATAAAACAAATATAAGATTTTGGGCTTTGTACAAAACAATCCAGTAATGCTTTACAATATGATTGAATTCCTTTGGCTTTATTGTTTAATCCATTACCAAACTATCCAAGAATTTGTCACCCTCAGGTTTGAAAAAAAACATAGTGAGAAAGGGAGTGACAAGCAATTTATCCATTTCTCACAGTGTTTTCTACCTGAAATTCTTTGTATTTAGATTTCAATCAAACTCTTATTACTGTCTGATACTTCAATGGGTGTAATTTTAGCAATCTTGGTAGAGAACAATCTGGATGTACTATAAATCAAAATATGAATGCATTACAACTTATACATGAGGAGTGGAAGATATTTGAACATGCTCTTATTGAGCGTTTTTCATATCTTTGGATGTCTTGGGAAGGACCATGTTTGTCCAAAGGATGTGAACATGGTAGATAACAATAATGTTATCCTATGTTTTTAATGTAAATGCTCTGGAACCTATATTTAAGAACAAGAATTCTTTCAATGCAATTTACACAATTTTCGACCCAAGGAGCAGAGACATTATTTATCCTAAGAGCATGTTACATGGAACAAAATTATTTAGTCATGCTACGTGCCAAATATGTATGCCCATCACCTTATATTTCAGAAGGAGAAGACTTTTGATGTTGCTCTAATTGAGTGTTTTCCAAAATTTTTGACCTCTGGGGCAGTGCCATGTTTTATCCCAGGGCTAAGATCTTAGCCAACATGGTAGAGAACCATCTGGATATGCTATATACCAAATATGAATGCCTTAGACTTTGTACATTGGGAGGAAAAGACTATTGAACATGGTATAATTGAGCATTTTTACAAACTTTGGACACCCAGGGAAGGGGTGTTTATTGACCTACAGGCATAATTTAATCAAAACTGATAGATAACAGCCAGGATATGCTTCACCCAAAATATAAATGCCCTCCTCCTTAAAATGAAGATTTCTTTTTTTTTTTTTAGCATACTTAAATTTTGTGTTTTTCCCAATTTTGGACCCCTAGTACAGGGCCGTTTTTGACCCGAGGAAGACAACTTTTGGTGATATAGTACAAAACCATCTAGTTATGCTACATACCAAATATGAATATCCTAGACCTTATAGTTTAAGAGGTGAAGTCTTTTGAAATTGCTCAAATTAAGCATTTTTCCAAACTTCGGACCTCAGGGGCGGGGCCATTTTTGACCCCCGAGATTAAATATTTAAAAACTTGGTAGAGAACCATATGATTAAGTTCTATGTAAAATATAAACGCCTTTGGCCTCGTAGTCTGTGAAAAAAAAGACAAAATAGATTTTCTAAAATTTCCCATTTTCATATGCCGCGATTAAAAGAGTTTTTCACGGAATGAAATTCTTTTAACAACTTTCGAAGAGTTTCACCCAAGGAACATCCCGGCAAAGTTTCAGCTTGATTGGCCTACTGGTTAAGGAGGAGAAGATTTTTAAAGATATTTAAAGATTTACTAAAGATTCCCATTTTTAAATGCCGCGGCATCCAGAGTTTTTGACGGAATGAAATTCTTTTAACAACTAATGAAGAGCTTCACTCTAGGAACATCCCTGCAAAGTTTCAGCTTGATTGGCCAACTGGTTCAGGAGGAGAAGATTTTTAAAGATGTTTAAAGAATTACTAAAGATTCCCATTTTCAAATGCCACGTCAACCAGAGTTATTGACGGAATTTAATTCTTTTAACAACTTTTAAAGAACTTCACCCAAGGAACATCCCTGCAAAGTTTCAGCTTGATTGGCCAACTGGTTTAGGAGGAGAAGATTTTTAAAGATATTTAAAGAATAACTAAAGATTCCCATTTTCATATGCCGCGGCAACCAGAGTTTTTGACGGAATTAAATTCTTTTAACAACTTTTGAAGAACTTCACCCAAGGAACATCCCTGCAAAGTTTCAGCTTGATTGGCCTACTGGTTTAGGAGAAGATTTTTAAAGAAATTGTGGACGGACGGACAGACGGACAGACGGACAGACGGACGGACGGACGACGGACAATGACCGATCACAATAGCTCACCTCGCACTTTGTGCTCAGGTGAGCTAAAAAGGTATAACCATTTTTTTTTAAAATCGGTTTATAGTATGTCTGGACATAAGCCACAATAACAAAAGCCATGTTTTCAACCAATCAAAATAAATTGATGGAAAAAGAGTCACTAGAGGATCATTCCGGTGATATTTTGTTGAAATCCATCAACTGATTTCTGAGAAGAAGATTTTCAAAGAGCCCACCATACATGGAAATTTGCCAAGCCCATTAAAGCCACTTTTTCAAAATTTTTGAAGGCTTCTGATAAAGGGTCACCCAAGAATGGTTCTTGTAAAATTAGGGCGAAATCCTTCAACCTGTTTCTGAGATGAAGATTTTAAAAGCTTTCACCATATATGAAAATTAGCCCCACCTATTAAAGCCATGATTTTCATACGACCAAAATTCTTTGAAGGTATCTGTTAAAGGGTCAACCAATTATCACTTCTGTAAAATGTGGTATAATTCTGTTCAGTACTTTCTGAATCATTATGGTGATGTGACATCGGATACTGGATTGTGAAATGGAGCAACAGGTAGGTGACGTTTACCAATAAGTAATACTTTTTCTGAATTAAATAAAATGACGCAACAACAGGGCATGCAATCTCAAAATGATATTTTGGTTCATGCTTTCCAAAACTTGAAAGACGCAAGGAGTTCTGAATGCTGTGATAAAATTTGATGGCAACCTTAAACAACACAGAGAGTGGATTAAATCTATTGAAAAATAGTCTGTTTCGCGGGAGCTAATGACGGTAGGAAAAGATTGATAGCTTTCCAAACGGCTGGGTATGTTGTGTTTCGGGCTTTAATCAAAGATATCTGAATGCGAATGCAAACCGTACTTGGGAAAATTTAAAACAGTTAATTGCTGTAAGTTTCTCAGACGTGACAGATCCTCAAATGGCTTTGTCACTTTTAAGAAGTGTACGATAAAACAGAGTGAAACTATCCATAATTATGCAAAGTTTTATCTTTCGCTGATCACGCATACGGAAATCTAGGCGGTAATGCCGTAGAAAGAAGTTTGATTTATATTTCTGTCTATGGCTAGGTTGCAATAGCGGCAGCTGTCAATGAGCAAAATCTAAAGAATTGTGTTCACATAGCTTCTCACTATCAAGCACATAGAATAAATCTCAAATCAGCGGATCATCAACCTATGGAAGTCAATTGGTCATGGGACCACTGATATAGAAATAAGCCATTTCATGTTAAAGGTGCAAAGGCCATAACAGTAAGATGTTAGAATTGTGGTAATATTGGTCATGTAAGTAGGGATTGTAGCTTAAATAACTTCAAACAGCCAATGGGTCATGGTAAGGCAAACCCAGATCATAGATTAAAAGATGTATAGCCTTTAATGGGTCATGGGAAACCAAAACACTCTTTGTTAAGAGGGGGTCGGTACAAAGAGTAAAGAAAATAACTTATGTAAATCTTCTCAACCGAAAGTTCAAATTAATATTTCATGTGGCCCGAACTCTTGTTTACTTAAGATCGATAAACAAAAGAACTCTTGTTGAAACTGGAACAGAATGCACATTGATGCCTCGTCGCGTGTAAGATCAATTAAAAGCGAACCTTTGTTGCAAAAATTTCGTCATAGCAAAATGCAAGCGATGGTTGCGTTAATGTACAATTTTGATACCAAATATCAAAGCTACAGGCTATTTAAATCGTGAGAAGATTTTCAAAGATTTCCTTTTTTAATCTTATATAAAATCCGGGGTCGCACAGCAAAGGGCCGATTTTCATATTAGGATAATCCCTTAAAAAGTTTTGGTAGAGGATCAATGACGTATGGCGATGACATATACCAAATAACAAAGCTCTATTCGTTATGTTTTAGGAACGATATTTTTAAAGTTGTTTCCCTGTCATGGCAAATAGAGTTCTGCATGAATTTCACTTGTTTGAAGAATGTTATCTGCTATTGACTAGTATACGCTACTTTGAGTGAAAACGGATGAAAGGCCTCGATATTGTCCTGGAATGTTATGCGTAAAACCGTGTTAAATGATTTCCTTGTTACAGTCTAGATAAATTTTAGTATAATCTGATACAATTTGAACGGACTCATATAGTCGTAATCGAAATATCATATTTCAAAGCAAATCTATGCATCAAACGTTTTCATTAGCCATTTCCTGTTTTTCAAAATTTTAGAGAGAGAGAGGGAGGGGGGAGGGAAACAGAAAGAGAGACAGAGACATAGTGAGACAGACAGAGACAGAGAAAGAGACGGAGACAGAGTAACAGACACAGAGACTATCTTCATTACAGAAAATATTGGTTTCACCTGATTTTTCAAATGTCGCGAGATAAACATCATCATCTCGTATTTCCAGTTGTTTCATCGTCTCCACGTGCAGCCTCATGTCTTTGTACGGTATTTTCTCAACACGTCGACAGCTGTTGTGATAAATCAAAGTACTGAAAGTACTGTAAGCTAGCAAAGCAAGGTTTTGTTAAGTTATCTTCTTTGCTAAAGGATATCATGATAAATTAACGAGGTTAAAGTAACCCAGGAGTTAACCAATTATAACATGACAAAATCTTAGACTGGTTCAAATTGAAAGAAATTGCAGACGACAATTTCAAGATGGTTGAATTTAGAAAATATTTCCCTTGTTAGGTAGAAAACATTGTGGACAATGAAGAAATTGCTTGTGACAAGCAATTTCTTCATTGTCCACAATGTTTTCCAAAGTTTTTTTCCTTGAGATGCTTAAAAAGCGTAATGGGGTCGGAATGGGTTAAATGCATTCTTATGAAAGAGTTCTCTACAATTTGAATAGAGTTTGCAATACTCCTGAAATATAAAAGAACTATTTTTTATGGCGTAGGCATTCCAAAGATTTGGTGGTTAAGCCTCCAGGGGCGGTTTGCACTCGTTGAACTTTGAGAAGACCTCACACTTAAGCTATCAAAGCTGACGCTTTGCTAGCTAAAAAAAAGTTTATCTTAAAGCTTCAACTGGTTTTCAACAATTTCTTCTACATATGTATTTCAGCATAGGTTTTCTACAATTTATCAAACAATCAACAAAATCAAATCTGCAACAAGTCATCTCAACGGATCGCAATCAAACTATCGGTACACAAATCATGTCACTCGATCGGAAGTGAACTTTGAACTCCTACTTTTGTTGGTATTTATATTAATCATTTGAAGACCTAAACGTCGCAAGTACTCTTTATTCTAGCTGTAGTTACGATGTTAAGGGCACCATCCAACCATATAACTTTTACCTATTTCTTTGCCATAAACTTTGAAAATAACGACGTTTAATATCGAAGTGGCATTTCATGTCGGAGCTCAAAGGGCCGAGCACCACGATCCATCAATTGATTCGAAAATATGCAAAGTGGTATTAAATTAGGAGCTAACAACAATTCTCTTAATCATTTAATATTAGATCTTATTGATGAATGAGTGAGTTTGTTAAATAAAGCCAAATTAAGAAATCATCATTTGTGATATAAATGAAGGAGAATTAAAACTTCCTTTCCTTTCTGGGCCCGAGATTATAAAACTTTTTTTTTGTCTTGTTTGAGAATTTCCTCAAAATTCCAATTTAATTTCTACGATAACTGTAGATTTTGTGTTATGAATTATAATCTAACAATATCATGTTTCATTTTCACGCAGTTATCGTAGAATTTAAGGTAATAAACATCTTAATTTTAAACCTTGTCATGCTGAATAAAACCCTTTCAGAATCGTATGAAAATAAAAGGGCTGAAAGCACGTGTAGTACATTTTTTTCATTTTCAACACTTATTTTGAAAAATAATTTCATAAACAAATATGGCTTTAAAAGGACAGACAGGAGGTGTAGACTAAGATCAGACTGCACTTATGTGCAGTCTGATCTTTGTCTATACCTCCTGCCAAAACCGGAATATTCCGGGTTCAGGAAGATAAGGATTAAAGAGCCGCCGTCATAGCGCAGTCGGTAGCGCGCCAGACTCCTAATCTTCAATCATAGGTGTCATGGGTTCGATCCCCGGCGGCGGCAAATATTCTTTCCGACAATTGTCTCTCACCAATGGGTTGATAATCGTAAACCTAAGTGGGATAGCAGCTGGAGGCTAGGAAAGGATGTAGTGGTAGTACTGGTGTGAGAAATACCAGGAATCCATTGTTAGGTGCTCCAGCCGCCGCGATATGACTGTAATACTGTTAAAAGCGGCGTTAAACCCCATTCAATCAATCAATCAATCATAAGGATTAAAATTGAATTTTGAGAAAATCTGGGCACTGGTGTGAGTGGGATAAAGTCAAACTTGTCTCTGACAGGACTGAAAGCTGTGATTGTAGGTCAGTAATTCCTTTGAAAATTAGTTTATTAACAACTCTGATTTAACCAATTACCAGACGACAAAATCTTAGACTGGCCCAAATTCAAAGAAGTTGCAGACAAAAATCCAAAGTTAATTAAATTTTGGATTTTTCAACTTTCTAGATAGAAAACTTTGTGGAAAATGAAGAAATTGCTTGTCACAAGCAATTTCTTCATTTTCCACATTGTTTTCCAAAGCTTTTTTTCCTTGGGGGCGTCTAAAGGCGTCACTGATTGGCAATGGGTTAATAGGAATAAGCAGATGGTGTAGACTAAGACCAGATCGCATATTCTGTGCAGACCGATCTTTGTCTATACCTCCTGTCAAAACAAGGATATTCCGGGCTCAGCATGACAAGGGTTAAAATCCTGGCTTCTTCAATTGGTTGATCCAGGATGAAAAGATATAAAAAATACATTTTGGCACAAAAATGTGTTAAGATATTACTGTAAGAAAAGGAGGCCCAAAACAGGAATATTCCGGGTTCAGCATGACACGGGGTAAACAAAGGGTTAAAATACATTTTGGCACAAAAATGTGTTAAGTTATTACTGTAAGGAGAGGAGGCCAAGCTCAAAGCCTGCTCAAAGCAAATCTATAACATTTCATTGACATAAGTCCAGTAATTTCCAAGATGTTCGAAAAATGTGTACAGGGGAGAATTGTCCTCTAGATTGGGAAATAGTCAAAATGAATTGCATCATTATCAATAATTGAATAAGGGATACTAGACTATCAGACAAACTCTTTTATTCCAATGTCAATTTAACAAGTAGATGTAGTTTCTGAGGGAAGCAGATGTTTAGAAAAAACTAATACGGTTCGACGCACGCAAAGGATATGACACCATTCTGCTTTCGGTTGATGGAGCCGCAAAACTTCTGATTTCGTACCTACATCTTTGTTCGGAGACTTTGGAGATCGCCCGAGTATAACAGAATGGTCTAATCGATAGACTAATCAAATCATTCATTTAGACCGGGAGTGAACTCTCACAGTGATATTAATATTTGTTGGTTTGGAGACTTAAATGTCGTAACTACAGGTTATACAAGCAGTAGTTACGACGTGTAGGTCGCCAACCATTCATTCAATTTTTTGTTACACGTTGCGGAATATAAATTTTTCAAAGAAACGCCGTTTAGTATATTGTTAAATTTTCTTTTGGAGGTCAGTACGTTAGGGCTAGCGATCCGATAGAACTTCGACTGGAAGATTCACTTCGATATTAAATGGCGTTATTTTGCAATATTTATGGCTAGTTACATGTAACTAACAATGAAATTGTTGGGTGGCGACTTAAACGTCGTAACTAAATCTTATTGAAGCTGTAGTTACAACTTTTATGTTGCCTCACCAACACAAATGCTTCACATAATTGTCGGCCAATGTCGGAGTTCAAAGTTCGATTCGAGTCTAAATATATAATTTGATGGGTCTATGTATTTTTGATTGACGGCGTTCATCTGTCAATTACAAGCCCATTGTTTTGTTATGTTTTAGAACTTACGGAAAGTACACGCCGTCATAATGTTGATATTCTAAAGTTGTACCGTCTGCTGTCTCTATGGTGACTCGGTTCATTCTGGATGACTTTATTTTGTTACTAGATCCAGTCTCTTCTGAAATGATCTGCAAATGAATAAGATTATTTTGGGTGTGTATTCTTGTTCATTTAATACTTTTAAGCATCGTAATTTAACCTTGTTGGATAATGCGTTAACCCATTCCAACTCAATCCCTCCTTTTTACGCCCAAAGAAAAAAACTTTGGAAAACATTGTGGAAAATGAAGAAATTGCTTGGTAAAAGCAATTTCTTCATTATTCACAATGTTTTTTATCCAAAAAGACGGAAAAAATCAAAATTCCATCAACTTGAAATTGTCGTCTGCAGCTTCTTTCAATTTGGACGAGGCTAAAATTTTGCTGTGTTGGAATGGGTTAAGCGTAGTAGTTCCTTAGGCTTTGAAGTACAAGATAAAGACTCGTTAACATAAAAATAGAGAAACGAAGGTGGCTCAAACTAGGGCCGAAAATCACCCCCTATTTACTAATGCACCTCTGTATATGCATTGCAAAATATTCATGCTTAAAGTAAATAACGAATTGTGGCTTTCAATCAACGATTCAATCGACCATGCGTGCGACAAGCAGTTTCATCATTTTACACAATGCTTTCTACCCAGAGAGTTTAAAAATCGAAAATTTCATAAACTTAAAATTGTCATCTTCAACTTCTTTCAATCTGGACCAGTCCAAATTTTTCTAGTGTGTTATAAGTTGAATAAAGTAAGTTAATAATTCAACATCAACATTGGATCACGATACTTAGAAGATGTTATAAAACATCGCACTTGATGCGTATACAGAAACCAACCACAATAACAGTGTAATGAAAAGCAGACACTACACTCAGAACATCAATATATCCGGTTTCCTCCGAAAACAAGTGAACTAAATACTGTCAACTTTTTGATTTTTGTAATAGTAAAAAATTCTTCAACAAATTACCTTCTTTTGTAACTAAACAGAACCTTGTTACTGAATGAATACACTGATGTGGGGTTAAGAAACGGCACATCGACCGCTTTCGATAATATGACCCCACCATTGATAAATTCTATCACCTTAAAATTTTACACACCATCTATCTTCTCGATTTCACTATTTTGCAGTCTGAGCTTCGTTTCTAAATATATCTATGAATATCATAGAGGGTTTTAACTCTTTCCTGGATAATCCCTGGTTTTTACGTCCCTGTTATTTTGTAATTAAAAAAAAACATTGTGGAAAAAGAAGAAATTGTTTGTAACAAGCAATTTCTTCTTTTTTTCACAATATTTTCTACTCTACTGAATGGGTTTTTTGTTCAAATAAAATCAACTTCAAGTTTTCGTCTGCAAAACCTTTGAATTTGGGTGGGTCTAAAATTTTGCAAGACAGGAAAGGGTTAAAATTTTACACACCATCCGTGAGTTTTGTACTTATTCTCGATTTCACTATGTTGCAGCAGTTTGAGCTTCGTTTCTAAATATATCTTTGAATGTCATCGAGGGTTTTAAATGACTATGACCAATTGTCAGTAGTATACCCATCAAGAATTAAAAAAAAAAAAAAAAAAAAACTAGTCTGCCTCAAATTTTGACCGTCGATCCGAACAATTTAACCCATTCCCACACAAGCCCTCCTTTTTACGCCCCTCAAGAAAAAAAACTTTGGAAAATATTGTGGAAAATGAAGAAATTGCTTGGATCAAGCAATTTCTTCATTATCTACAATGTTTTCTGTAAAAAACAATGGAAAAATAAAAAATTCCATCAACTTGCAATTGTCGTCTGCAGCTTCTTTCAATTTGGACCAGTTTAAACTTTGTTGAGTTGGAATGGGTTAAGTCATAACCCGTGTAGCACGTTCATCCACGAGCTCCCACGTCTGCGCATTTAACCCTTTCCCGTAGAATACCTAGTTTTCACGTCCCTGTGACATTACATTCGAGAAAATATTGCTGAAAAAAATAATTTTTTTTGCTTGTAACAAGCATTTTTTCCTTTTCCCGCAATCTTTTTTATTTTAAAGGATGGTTACTTTTTAACTAGTACTTACTTTAAAATGTCTTCTGCTACCGAATTCAATCTGGAGAAGTCTAAAATTTGGAAAACAGTAAAGGGTTAAACCATCCGACATCTTGTCAATTTTCCCGACTTATGCGTCGTCATTATACGATCATCGGCTGACCAACTCGACCTTTTTCTCGACTCTATCCCGATTTCCTCGTGGTTATGGTCATGTACTGATCGAGGAGAGGTCGAGCTGATCAGATATAACTCGGGTAGTTGAATTCCGAATTGATTGGTTTTCGATCAACTCGACAACTTATTCGATCGATACCCGATCTCTAACAGATAATATCGAAGGTCATTTCGTCTGTGTAGGTAGACCGCCCGAACTGCCCTTGCAGACTATATTACACCTTTCCTGTTCAATCCCTGGTTTTTGTTCAATCCCTGGTTTTTACATCCCTGTAAATTAATAGATGAGAAAACATTGTAGAAAAAGAAGAAACTGCTTGTGTCAAGCAATTTCTTCCTTTTCATCAAAATATTCTATCCTACAGGATGAATACTTTTCAAATTAAATCCACTTTAAAGTTTTGTCTCTAAATCCTTTGAATTTGGACAGGACTTTTTTTTGCAAAACAGGAAAGGGTTTAGCCGGCTCGTACATGTTGGACCATATTGAATCGGCAGTATTAACCCAAGTATTACTTATCTCTAAGGGGAGCAAGATCCGCTGATCAAAGCGCATACCTCTTTACTAAAAGTCACAGGGACTTGTCATAATTAGAATTTTCTATACCAGGTACGTAAATATAGACAATTAGTTGAACTTGACAATAAGTACGAAAGTACTTGGTACGAATGAAGTCGCCGACGATTTCGGACATTCTGTGTTAAATGATGCATAAATGTAAAGATAAATGAGTAATCTACACGAAAATTAAGCATTTTTGATCATCTTGAACGACAAGCTGGATTGTCGGGCGAATCGAGGGTATTTTTGTTAGTCGGACAAAATTGTGCACAGCTGTATATGAGGTTTCACAAACCTTATAGAGCCCAATATCACCGTCCGATCCAACATCGACCTGTTTTACCCCACTTGCTTTTAGAATATTCAATTAATAACAAATAATATTAACATTAAGCATTAAATATCAATAATCTGGGGCGTACAATTACTGAAGTCGAAATTACGTCATACTTTCGTTGCATTTGAAAAAAGGTATTTGATCATAAGTGAACCGAGAAACAGCGCAACCTTAAACGTCCGTTGAAAATGATTGTAAAACGAAAGTTAAGAGGTCAAGGTGCACAGTTTTGTCCGATAAACGAAAAGGACATGGATTTGCTAGACAGTCCTGACTGTAATTTAAGATTGATATCAATGTTGCTCAAAATCGTTGTTTTTCCGTGTAGATTACCTTTACATTCCTGTATTGTTCAGCATAAAATCTCCGAATTTGACATCGGAATGGCGGTTTCATGAGTACAAGGTACGTTCGTAATTTTTGTCAAGTTCATTCCCTTGTCGAAATTGACGTATCCAGTATAAAAAATGAATTTTGACAAGTCCCCGTGCTAATATTTGGTCAAATTATTAAAGGTAAAATCATAAAAAAAAAGAAAAATAAATGAAATTTGATCTTGTCTTGATGACCTTGCGAGTTGCTTCCTCAAAACCATTATGATTCCTCGTCTCAACAAATGGACAATATTTGAACGAGAGGCGTGATAAAAGGGCAATGTAAAGAAGTCATAAGCTGAAAACAATGTTTTACCTCTGGAGCTTTGACCTAGTGACATTAAAGTCAACTACTCACATGAAAAGTTTAAAATAGTTTTGATGAAAATTCCGAGTGGATAAACCACAAAAATTTGACGGACTGACTGACAGGATACATAATCGAACCCGTTACTAAATCCTCAGTAGAGCTTAGATGAGATAACAGCAACAACAACAAAACACACAAGAGGCCATAAAGAGTCTTTACTGCTCCACTTCTAGATGAACAAATGTCCAATATTTACTAGTATATTGAAGATACTATTGCTACACTTAATACTAATTCAACACTCCAGAAAGTAGGTTTAAGGTCAAGTTAAAGTTTGATTGTCTCTTAATGAAAAGCGATTACCTTTCATCATTTTAGCAATACACACAGCTAAACTTAATACTTCAAATTTTCAGAAAAAAGGTAAATGGCTTATGTCAGGTTTAAGGTTAGGATTAATTCAGGTGAAAATTCAATAACCATTTGCTTATGAATTTAGAACAAAATAGTCCTACCTTTAATATAATTCAAGTTTAAGAATGTAGGATTAAGGTCGAAATTATACTAGAAGAAACATAATCAAAGGCAAAACATGATACTAGAAGAAAAATAATCCTGGTTGACAATGTAATTTCTGATTATACACTTAAAGCATTGATATTTCACAATTATTAGTAAGTATGCCAAAGGTCAAGGGAAATGCTGGGCAAAATTCGAGTTGAAAAATCAATCACCATTTTCCAAATGTGTTGGAAATGATAGGGTACCTACGTTGATAATTAACACTTTCAGAAAACAGAGCAAAGGTTAATTTCATGACCCATTTTGACTCTAGATGAAAGGCCATCGTCCTCAAACATTTATTTTGTACTAGACTGAATAATTCAGAGTTTAAGAAAAAATGTCAAAGGTCGACGTCAATAGTTGATCATGAACATGTTTGTAAGTAAACTTTCATTTTCGCACTATATTCTTAATCCATTACCAGACCGCAAAATGTAAGACTTGTCTATATTAAAGAAGCTGTAGACGACATTTTCAAGTTCATACAATTTCAAAAATACTTTTCTCTTTTGGATAGGAAACATTGTGGGAAATAAAGAAATTGCTTGATTCAAGCAATTTCTTTATTTTCTACAATGTTTTTTCCAATGATGTTTGCCTTGGGGATCTTAGGAGCGGTATTGTGTGGTGATGGATTAATATACAAGTACAACTCTTAAATACACAGGTTGTTTTGAATAGTTCAAACAATATATAGTGTATTAATCTAATGGAACTGATAAGCCCTGCCCATAGAGTCAATAGGTTTCACCCTATCAAAATTTCCTGAAAAAAGTTGAGATAATTCCTCTCGTTGAATTTTCATGTAAGAATAGTTAAAATTCAGAGAAATGTTTTCAAACATTTTGATATACGATCAATAATCTGCTGATAAAACCCACCAAAAGCCCAGTATTTTTCATCATAACAAACATTGTAGGAATCTGAGAAAAATCCACCTAAGGAATATCCATACCAAAACCTATCAGTTTTAGTTTCAGAAAATAGATTTTTAATATTCACTGCATGTTCGCTACGGTGCTGATTAGCCCAGTCCATAACATCTGTGTTATTCGCATGAACAAAATTTATTCACATAGTGTGTCAGTGAAACATTTCACCGTATGTTCAGTATTGTGCTGATATACCCCTTCAATAACATTCATGTTATTTGCCATATCAAAATTTGTTGAACAACTCTCAGTAAGATCCACCAAAGGATCATTCCTGCCAGTATTCATTCACATCCTAATAAAAAGTTTCAGAGAAGATGATTTTTGTAAATTTAACTGTAATGCTCAATATGGTTCTGAAAATCCCAACCAATAACACCCGTGTTTCTCTCCCAATTAAAATGTCTATGTAAAATGAGAGAGGAACATTTCTGTAAATAATCATTTATATCAAATAAGTAGTATCAGAGAAGTTATTTTAACATTTCACTTTTTGTCGCAAACAGTGCTGATAAGCCTCTCGCTTAGCAGCCATTAAAAGTTTTTTGAAGAAATCTGAGAGAGGTCGAAAATTGTTCATATCCAATTGTCATTTTCAGAGAATTCTTTTAAACAACTGAATTCACTAGCCCATATCACCGGTATTTTCAACCAATCAAAACATCTTGAAATTGTCAAACAGCTTCGTCTGAAATACCATTATGCCATCTGTAAAGAAAAACGATCCGTTCTTAGTGAAAAAGTGCTCAGTTCGAAAGGTGACTCTAAGCAACTATACAAGTTAGTTTCTGAACTCAAAGGGACAAAAACAGAAAACCCCTTACCATCCGGTGAAAGTGACTCCTCGTTGGCTGAAAAATTTGCTGACTTTTTCGTAGGCAAAATTGAAAAAATCCGTGAATCTCTCGAAGACTACGCAAGCTATACACCAAACAACAAGGAATGTCCTGCTTTCGGTTCCCTCCGTCATCTTACATGCGACGAAGTTAAGAAACTCATTAGTGAACCGAAAACAAAATCATGCGAACTTGACAAACTTCCCACAAAAATACTAAAAAATCACAAAGACGAACTATTACCGTCCATTACGAAGTTAGTGAACCTATCGCTTAGCCAAGGAATCTTCCCCAAAAACTGGAAACACGCGGTAGTGAGACCCCTGCTGAAAAAAGTTGGACTAGACCTTGTGCTTTCAAACTATCGTCCTGTGAGCAATCTATCATTTCTTTCAAAGTTAATTGAAAAATCAGCTCTTCTCAGACTCAATGAGCATGTGGGTGAGCACGAACTTCCCCCAAAGAATCAATCTGCGTACAGACAGTGCAATTCATGCGAGACGGCACTTCTAAGGTTGGTTAGCGATCTATTAGATTGCATGGAAAATCAACAGGTCAGTGCGCTTTTAGCGCTTGACCTTAGTGCTGCGTTTGACACCGTAGGTCACAACATTTTGATTAAAGTGCTGCAATCTTAATATGGAACTGTGGAAATGCAATTGACTGGATTGACTCGTATCTAAGGCCTCGGAGCTGTAGTGTTAATGTAGAATCGGCCATTTCAACTCCACGCAGTCTGAATTGTAGTGTTCCTCAGGGAAGCTGTTTAGGTCCATGGTTATATCTTACGTACGCCGGAACTTTGTTTGACGTCATCCCAAATCTATATCAGTTCACGGTTTCGCGGACGACCATATTGCGACAAAATCATTCAAACCGTCTGCAGACAGCGAGAGAATAGCCATAGAAGAATTAGAAAGTAGTGCTGTGACAATTAATGACTGGATAAAACAAAATAAACTAAAAATGAATACTTCAAAAACTGAATTCATAACTTTCGGAAGCAAACAACGACTACAAAAGTGTACAACAAATGAAATCAATATTGCTGGTGACCATGTCAAGTCTGTTAAGTGCATAAGATATCTTGGTGCGTTCCTAGACGAAAATTTAACCTTCAGCAAACATGTTAAGAAAAAATGCCAAACTGCAATGTTCAACTATCTAAGAATAAAAAGCAAACGAAAATATCTTACGGAAGATGCAACAGAAACTCTCGTTCTATCGCTTGTAATCTCTGACTTGGACTATTGTATTGGGATTCTCTATGGTGCTTCTCAAACCGTCATACGAAAAATGCAAAGGATTCAAAACATGTGTGCAAAGCTCGTTTTAAGGCGAAACAAATATGACATTAGTAAACAAGCACTCTATGACCTACATTGGCTCTCTATCAAAGCAAGGATTGAATTCAAAATTCTAACTGTCATGTTTAACTGTTTCAAGGGACGCGCTCCGGCTTATTTGACCGAGTTGTTTACAGAACAACTGCCGCCAAAATGGAATTTGAGATCCACTAGCTCATCTGCAGGTTGTTAAGGTATACCATTCAACAAGCGCAAAACATTTGGTGACAGGGGTTTTAAAACAGCAGGCCCAAAACTATGGAACAGGCTCCCACAGGACCTACGACAATCCAAAACCGTTGATACTTTTAAGAAGGGCTTGAAAACCATGTTTTTCAAAGACTTCGGTGCTCTGTTCAACCGAAAAAGCGTATTATTTCAGTCGTATCTGCGTATTTTTAAATATTGGTATTTGCAAACTTTACTTTTGTACAACGCCAGTGAATATGCTTTGCGTAAAATTATGCGTTTAAGTAAATCAAACAGTTTCAGTTTCAGTTTCAGAAGGAATCTGAGTGTGGTTTACCCAATTAACCCCCCAGCCAAATACCATACATTTCTTAAACCTTTTCTCGTTCTGCAACATTTTGGAATTGTCCAAATTGAAAGGTGACGCAGACGAAAATATAAAGTGATTTAATTTAAACGATAACAATGCAGTAGAAAAATTGTGGAAAAGGGAGAAATTACTTTTACAAGCAATTTCTTCTTTTTCTACAATATTTTCTCAATTATAAAATCACAGGGACGTATAAACGAGGGATTGAACAGGAAAGAGTTAATGCTCTCCGGTAGATTATCAAGACTTCTAGGTAGATTTTTAATCGATAAATTCATCTCACATAAAAATCACTATTAAAATGATTAACTAACTGTTTGGATAGATAAAGCCCTACTTTGGTTCATTGCAGGCTAATGAACGTCGTCTACGCTGGGTCAAAGATACTGATGACGTCATCATTTTGGCCATATAATTCAAGTACGAAATTTCGCGCTTTTTGGGATTTACCCCCTGAAAACAATATTTTGTCTCTCTTTTTTTCCTAATGAAATAAAATAACTGTTTGTTTTTCGTGTAAGACCGATTTATCTTTTATCTCGTGAAAATTATAGCTTTTGTTATTCACCCAATGAAAGATTAATAAATCTTACACTGGAACAAATAAGTGTCCTCTATAATCTATCATTAATTTTAGAGAAGTAGATTTTTTAACATTAATTTTAACTATATGCTTCATCAGTTACTGGTAAGCCCGATAACTTCCACTTTGTTTGTCTGATCGAAATCTTTGAAAGAATATGAGAGAGTTCTTCCAAACATTACTGCATACTTCACGCGTAGGTTCAGAGAAGTATTTTTTATGTTTCACCATATGTTACTATTTTTAAACTCCTGTAACACCAACGTTTCTCGCTGAATATACACGAGATACATATAAGCTGAACAGAAAAAGGTGATGTTCGTATTATCGGAGGTGTCACTTTCTGCCAATATTTTCTGTAAATTATGTACAGAATCGCCAATTTGTGCGCTGACGGACACAACCTGCTCACAAAAAGTCGAATTTTCATCCTGGTTTGCAGGTAATGTAACGGTATATATATTATATATACATATATTAACATGAACATATCGTTCCATATTGTTCATCCGAACAAAATACTTTGATGGAGAGAGAGAGAGAGAACGAAAGAAAGAGAAAGAGAAAGAGAGAGAGACAGAGAGAGAGACAGACAGAGAGACAGAGAGAGAGACAGAGAGAGACAGAGAGACAGAGACACAGAGATAGAGAGAGAGAGAGAAAGAGCGAGAGAGAGAGAGAGACAGAGAGAGAGAGACAGACAGACAGACAGAGACAGAGAGAGCCAGAGAGAGAGACAGACAGATAGAGAGACAGATTGAGCGGGAGAGAGAGAGAGAGAGAGAGAGAGAGAGAAAGAGAGAGAATGCAATGAAGGGTGTATCCAGGTTCGAACTAGGAGGCTCTCGCGAGTATTGCGGTAATTCTACCGCACAGACCTATTTCTTTATGTATATATATATATAGTCTCCAGATTAAAAGAGAGACAGAGACACAGGGCGGGCGGTCCTCTACCAGGTCTACATTATAATTTGCACCTCTTAAAAGCGATACTAGCATGCTTGCATGCAGACGTCGACTTTAATCGGGCATATTTGAATATACTAGAAGTCATGTAATCCGATCCGATTTACTTTTCATGCGACAGAGGATTGTATAGAATGCGTTGTATGTTTTCACATAAAACTATGCGTGGATTTGAGTTTTATCGTGTGAACTTTTAGCCTTACGCAATCTCAGTCTAAGAACGAGGGCTAAGGTGGTGATCAGGCTCCATGAAGTTCTTTCAGGAAACTGCTGATAAATCGAAAAAAGGTTATTGAACTTGACAACATCAATAAACAGAGTCTTTATTGTCCTTGAAATAGTAATATAACATGCATATGTCACCAAACAAATTTTCGTTAATGACTTTATGATTTTTGATATATAAAGCTATTTTTTATTTGAGCAATCGCGTTTGTCAATCAAGGAATCAACATAATTAGTTAATTGGTCAATTGATTCACTGATTGACACCTAGATCCGTGAATTACTTGTTTTTTCGATAAAAACATGCTGATCCCATTCGACGTGGCCGTTTTCTAAATTACAATTCATATCTGAATTTTAAGTTCGTGTCCACCAAATTTTCCTGTAACCAAGCGTCCATCATTTCGTTCTCAGTGACCGTAAACCAGTTTTTCCAATCTCCTACTTGACCTGAAATAGATTGATAAATACTTTGTAAATATCATGTCGTCTTTGGGCGAGCAAAATGTCGTAACTACAGCTTTATTCAAGCTGAAGTTACCACATTTTGCAAGCCCAACGACGGGTAATGAACCTTAAATGATTTACAGTTGATGCAATTTTAGACCAAGTCATTTTCGAAATTGTTGAACTTGTTAACTGTAGCCAAAACTGTTGATGGCCATTTGCTTTTGAAAACATTATAAAGCGCTTTTTAGGATATAAAACATCTTAAGTTTGGTTAATCTTTAGAAGCCAGATGACGATATCTAAATCTACCTTTTCTATACATCATATCTCCGTCAAACTTTTTCTCTCCAATCTTCAGGTGTTCCTTCAATTGTTTGTTTGCGACCTTCATCCTTTGGAACGAGCAGGCTTCAGCTATCTTATCGATGAGTTCTTCACTTCTACCACACTGTAGAAACTCGTTGATCTTCTTGATTTCACTGACAGGGTCCTTTTTGAAACATAATTCAAAATAAGCATAAATGTATTGAAAGATGCATTATAGCATCACCACTGAGAAACAGTATTTCCTACATGACTACCTTGTTTTCTATATTGAACAGTCATAATGGATATATTTCTAACCTATTCCCACACAATGAAGCTTTTTACACCCCAAGGAAAAATCTAAGGAAAACATAAAGGTAAATGAAGAAATTGTTTTAGAAGTACCATTGGATATTTCGGATCGTCTGACCGACCAAGTTTTATCAATGAAAATGGGTTTTGCTTTTGTTTGAATGGGGTTTAAACGCCCCTTATAAAAATTTTTCAGACATATACTGGATTCCTGGTATATCTCGCACCAGTACCACCATTACATCCTTTCCTAGCCCTCGGCTGCTATCCCACTCAGGTTTACGATTATCCACCCATTTGTGACAGACAAATGTCAGAAAGGATATGTGTCGCCGCCGGGGATCGAACCCATGATCCCCCATGGTTGAAGATTGGGACTCTAAAGCGCTACCAACTGCGCTATGAAGGAAAAACGTTTTGCACCATAACGGTTTTCAACTCTTACGCGGCTCTGAACCAACTCTTATAATGATAAGTACTTTATAAATTTTACTCTCAGTTTATTTTTTTTTTCTTTAATATTATTTTCTAAAAAAGATTCATCTGTTTTCTCATTAATTGATAGAGGAAATCATCGATAATTATCTTATTCGTTATATTATTGTCGCTCAGTGATATATCGATAATAATTTGCTACCAGACAGTAAGTAATACATCCCAAGAAGTACGTTAACTAAGTTCTAATCCAAACCTCTTTCATATCTTCATAATATAGATTTAATATCTGGTCCGGATTCTCTTTTGTAAAACGTTCCCACTCCTTGACGTATTTGTACCAAGGATAACGATGGTCTGAAAATTAGAGTCTTACAGTTTATAGTTTAACAACTTGAACCCCTAAATAGGAGAGAAGGCAAAACATTATACATTTAAACATAAATCTTTATATCCGTTACCCTTGTATTGGTCATTGTGGTTGGAGGTTCGAGTCCGACATGAGAAGACGGAGACGCATTTTCTTTTTTGCCTTTGATGCGCCCGTGAGTTCGAGCTACAGATATTCGACCAAGCCCACTTTTTTATGGGATTAAAGTGAGTTAAAAGTTCGAGCTACAGATATCCGACCAAGCCCACTTTTTTATGGGATTAAAGTGAGTTAAAAAATCAAAATATCTGGCAAACGTTGCATTTCGCAGGTATACCAAGTAGAGTTAATTAATGACGTCATCAATATGATGAGATAAAAGAAGCATTTGTGTGACTTTTCCAGCCATTACACAAGTGCGCCAAGTAAAGAGTCGGATCAGCCTATGCATCCGCACAGTCTGATCAGAGTCTTCAAAGGTAGATACTGGCCCCACGTTTTTTAAGTCAATCAACTGAGATTCTAAATGTCCTCAGTATCTGCACTTCGCATACATGTCAAATGGTTTGATATGTCACGCACCGGCTCAAATACAATTTAGGTCAAATATTTTGAGTAATTCACTTACATATACCGTACTTTCCCATCATTAGCGGCAAAAATCTGTTGAAGCTCTCACATTCCTTCGTCCCTATTGTCTTCATATGGTTGTAGAGTGACACAAAAATATCTTTGGGATTTCTCTGAACATGTACAAGTTTAATCTTTTTTTCCATTACTTGTGTCGGTGTATGTTTAACTGGGAAATGAGAGTTTATAATTCTTGGAGAAGGAACTTCTGTCATTTGTTCTTTACTTTTAAAATCCAGGAAAACATATTCTTTCGGTTTGGTCTCATAATCTGCACGGCCTTTTCTGAGCATCATCAGTATTTCCCATACCCAGTGGGTTCCTGTTTGAGAAGGGGAATCATCAATTAGCAATCTTTATTACATTTTGTCAGTCGTTAAATTTGCAAATTACAAAGAACAAGTGTAAATAAACACCTCATACGGTGAGGCTAATAAGAAGCTAACAAGCTTTCTCTGGAGAATATGTTCATATTTATCAAAAGTAGCCTCTCAACTTTAAAGAATATTTTTCATGTATCGATGTATAGCTTCATTACATCAATAATTTATTTTTTGTGTTGTCTATCAAATACGGGCGTTCTGATTGGTCAAAAA
The DNA here is from genome assembly GCA_946902895.1 of Fragum fragum. Classification (NCBI taxonomy): domain Eukaryota; kingdom Metazoa; phylum Mollusca; class Bivalvia; order Cardiida; family Cardiidae; genus Fragum; species Fragum fragum. Next base: position 16,268,145 of record OX336375.1, on the reverse strand, counting down.
GTATTAACACCTCCATAAACAAAATTTTGAGCACACTGCCATTTTTTGTGCTTCCTCACAAAATGGTTCCATACAATAAAGTATCAAAATTTTTAAAATATTTGCTTTTTGTGCTCGATGCTAAATGAAGAGAGTATTTTGTATTTTCATGGAGGTATGAACCGAAAAACCTTTTAAAACCTTTTAAAACTCTTTAAAAATAATATCGTCGGAACTTTGATAATATTTTATACATATCAATATATAGCTTCATTTAAGAAAATGAAAAAAAATACCACTTTTTTTTCTTAAAGGAGCTGTGAAAATTAAAATTGACCACACAGTATGAATCCTTGAAGGAAGTTGACACAGAAATGTGACATTTTTCGTACACCCATGAAAACGGAAAAATGAGACAGTGCGTCAAGAAAATAGACTTTTTTTTTAAAAACCATTTCGCATTTATGTGAAGTGTAGACATGGAGCAGCCTGGACAGCCACTCACGTGTTCTGCGTCAGGAATTGGGTCGTATCCCAATGGCCATTAATCGTATGCTCATTTCCAGCATGAGAAGACGCTGTGATGCCGTTATTGGCGCAAACGGTGGACACACAAGATATTAAATCTTTGTGTTACTTTAACTTCCCTACCCCTACCATGTTTGGCGCTGTACAACAAACACGTATGACCTTGAAATCATCTGTTTTTTTAAATACTGTGGCTAACACATAAAAGATCGATGTGTGAAAATATGATTTGAATCCAAAGCTAGACACCGGAGAAATTGGCTGTAACGTACGAAATTGCTAAACTTTTTTCCCTTAGTATACTTACTCAATTGATGCATAATCATATAAATTGTGTCGTCCGACTCAAATGAGTACCCACAGCATAGCGTATCGTTGAGAAATTCTGATTTTCGAATGACGTAACCAAATCTTACAAAGACCTTTAATTCAATATCGAGGCATTTTTCATAAAATGTTTACTTTTCGCAAGACTATAGGACGGTTCCGTGTTCAAAATTGACCACGGCCACCACGCTCAAGACCCCATACGAGGCAATTCGACTGAGATGTAAACCGACCTTAGCAAAACTTTGAAGCAACTTAATGAGTTCAATGTTGTCCAAATCAGGCAATCATTACAGTCAGTATTTGATATGTGTAATTACCGGACTTTTCATAAGTAGCTAGGTATAAATCCTCATCCCGTATTTCTAGTTGTTTCATTGACTCGATGTGAAGTTTCATGTCTTTGTATGGTGTAATCTCAACCCGTTGACACCTTATAAACAGAAAGTAAAAAAAAGGAGTTAAACAATACACATCTACGGTTGGTCAAACGGCACATTCTAGGGAACACATAAAACGTAAAACAAAAGGAGAATCAAAGTACTGAAAGTTTGTAAGCTACGAAGCATGCATTGGTTCAAGCAGAAGATAATACAAAAGGCTTATCATGCTAGTGGGAAATGGTGAAAACACAAATGGGTAGATACTCGTAAACCGAGTGGGATAAGTAGCTGGATGCTCTGAAAGGATGTTAAGGTAGTACTGGTCCAAGAAATATCAGAAATCCATAGTTATTGTTCCAGTCGATGCGATATGACTAAAATACTGTTAAAAGTGGCGTTAAACACCATCCAAACAAACACACGTATACTGATACTATTGCATTTTTCTTAAGATTTCTTATACGCCTTATCCATTACAAGACGGCGCGGTTTAAAATCATGAAATTTAGATTTTCTCAACTTTTTAGCTGGAAAACATTGTGGAAAATGAAGAAATGTCTTCATTTTACACAATGTTTTCTCAAAAACTTCTTTAAGCGGGAACGGGTTAAACAAAAAATATAGGACTGTAAGGCTATGGCAGAAGGATGGATTGACAGATGGACGCAGAACGAAACTTGATCTACAGAAAGATCATGGGAGGGAATATAAAAAAATCTTTAATAATACTGCCTTAAGTTCGTTTTTTGCTATTTTAAAGCAACAATTGCAAAATCGCGTTTAAGCCATTGATTATGTGACAACCATAAGCAATGTATCAAGCCTGTATTAAGACATTATATAAAACCAGTTATGCAAAAGAATAAACTTAAAACATTTTGCCCAAATTGGTTCGTTCATTATCTGCATTTGACCATCTTGAATCGAGGGTAGGAACATCTGCTCACAGAAGGGCATTTGTCAATAACAAGGACTCAGTTATCCAGTTCAAAAGCATTAATGTGCTTTCCCCTTGAGAATTCAAAATTTTATATGTTAACCCTTGTCATGCTGAATTATAAAATTCATAACAGAATCGCATTAAAATCAAAGGGCTGAAAGCACCGGAAGCAACGATTTTTGGATCAGACATATTTATATTGATAATTTATCTTATAACAATTTCTGGCTTAAAAGAATAAGCAGGTGGTGTAGACTAAGATCAGGCTGCACATAAATCTTTGTCTATACCTCCTGCAAAAGCAGGAATACTCCGGGTTCAGCATGACAGGGGTTAATTTACGCAAGCAAAGCTACGCGTGATGTGAGAAATTGCATATTTTTACCAATTTCTATCCTTCAAAATGGTTTGCTAAAAGGATCTTCAATGGATATCGCTATCCGACCGAACAGAATCTGACAGTAAAACGTTAGAGGAAAAATATTTCCCTAAATTGTGTCTTTTCATGGAACATGACACAAGATATGGAGACAAACAAAGGTCAACGGATCGTTTATATCAACTTGATGATATTAAACAAATCAAATTTTACTACAACTAGAGCTGAGTGAATATTTGGTGAATCTGGCTATTTCTAGCTGACCGATGATAAAAGTAAACAAATGAATTTTTACTGTAACTAAAGTCGAGTGAATATTTGCTAAAACTGGCTATACCTAGCAAACCGATGATAAATGAGCGCACGCGTGACATTTCCAACCATTACACATGTGCGCCAAGTAAAGACTCAGATCAGCCTGTGCATCCGCACAGTCTGATCAGAGTCTTAACTCTGCGCTCTGTAGATAGATACTGACCAAAAATCTTCTTTAAACAATCAGTGAATATTCTAATTGCCCCGAATAGCTGTCCAAGTTGCTAAATGTGTTCGAGACACGCACACGTGAAATGGTTGGAAATGTCACGATATCATATACATATTTCTACAATAACACCCATTACTCTAGTGTAAGGATTGCCGTTGCCAATAAGAAAAGAATGGCCGATCAAATCAAATACTTTCAAGCTTAAGTTACGACGTTTAGGTCAACAAGCAACCACTTGCATTTTCAAATAGTGTATGAGTAGACCTACAGGTGTAATTTATTCTTGTTGTATGTTTCTCAATCGATATAAAAATAAGAGGTTAAATCTTAATGAAAAAGTGTTGTTGTTTCCAACCGCAGCACCAGTAATAAGAATGTTGTTGAAGACAGAAAAAAGGTAACATATCATCAGACAAAGTGTATCCTACCGTTAACTAATTACAAAACGACAAAATTTTAGACTTGCCCAAATTCAAAGAAGTTAAAGTAGACACTTTTAGATTGGTGAAATTATAAAAAGCTTTGTCTTTTGGGGTAGAAAAAAGTGTAGATAAGCTGATATTGCTTGTAACAAGCAATTTCTCAATTTTCCACAACATTTTTTCTTTCGGAGCGTCAAAAAGCGCGATTTTCCGGTTATTGGTTGAAATATATGCCAATGTCATAACAAACCCCACCCCACCCTAAGGCATCATTTACATACGAATAGAACAAGCCGTCATAATGTTGATATTCTAAAGTTGAACCATTTGGTGTTTCTATGTTGATTCGATTCATCCTATGCTGTTGATCGCAGTTTATGGTGCGTGTTTTTGACTATAAATACCTGTGAATATAAACGAGTGGAACCATAAATAAGAATCTGATACACCTGATAAAACCTTATATCTACAAAGAGCCACTCGAGACCGAAAGTCAAGTGCACACACTGTTAACTTAACCCTTGTCATGCTGAACCCGTAAAATTCCTGTTTCGACAGCAGGTATACACAAAGATCAGCCTGCACATGTGTGCAGTCTGATCTTAGTCTTCACCACCCGTCTATCCGAATGAAGCCAAAATTGATTATAAATAGTTTTCCAAAGCAATATTGGCCCACAGTCAAGTATTCCAGTGCTTTAAGTCCTTTTATTTCGATACAATTCTGAGTAAGCTATTGTATTCAGCATGACAGTGGTTAAAAGGATGTTTATTCGGGGATTCTATTAGTTACAAGCTTACGTTACTGTCAGTTTCGGTTGACTGAACTGTACCTTTGCAAATCTACAAATAAATTTTCATAGATTTTTTTATCTCGATGAAAAAATATTTCTTTCTAGTCCGGTAGCAAAACATTGAATATCACCAAAAGCGTGCGATACTGTCTATAGAAAATGTTTTTGCATCTTCAGAAAGGGAATACCTTGTACTTAATAAATCCATCTTGGCATCCTTGGGCAATTCTACGGTATTAAAAACACAGGGAGCTGTAAAACTTCATTACTATATAACTACAGCATATTAAAACTGTAGCTACGACGTTTAGGTCGCCATCCAACCATTCTATTTTTTATTACATGCCTCTAGCCAAAAAAGGTTGCAATATAACACCGTTTAAAATCGAAGAGGAACTTCCTTTTGGAGTAAATGGGCGGGGCCAAAAGAATAAGTAGACTGGGTCAGGAATTTGTCAGTTGTCGTTCTTATGAGGTAAATGTGAATTCCTATGTGATGGTTCTGAAAACACAGATGTTGAGCAGTGTCGGACTTCAAGTCACTTCCGGGCTTAATGAATGATATGATTGGTCTATCGGTATTGCCCTGCGATCGTTCAAAATAGGTCGACATTTCTGTTAAGTATTTTTGTTGTTCTAGTGTCTTTAACTACTAATGTAAGCTGTTGTTACGATATTAAGTTCGCCAATTAACTACTTTACTATTACGCTATATATTACTGACCACTCATTTTGCAAAATGACGCCGTTTGATACCGAAATGGAACTTCCTGTTGGAGGTCTGTAAGCGTCGCCAGTGTCCGTAAGTAAATCCTTTCCTATTTTTTGAAATTTTAGACGGGTCCAAATTGAAACTGGTTATAGACTACAATGAAAATTGGATACAATTTGAAATGAAACCAGCCTACACGGTTAAAATATTGTTCGGAAAGGAGAAATTGCTTGTTACAAGCAATTTCTTCTTTTTCGACAATAATTTCTCAAGTATAGAATCACAGGGACGTAAAAATCAGGGATTGAACAGGAAAGGGTTAAAGTGTTAATTGCTAAGTACGCCGATTGACTTTGGTGGAGAAAGCCAAATCTTCAAAGACTTGGTCTTGCGGGTTTTAAATTGGTCACGACCTTTAACATACACTGTAAAGTCGCAAGTCGGTGACCAAAAACTCATGATTATAGCACTATAACATCATTTTAAAGCTGTACCTACGATATTTTGACCGTTTTGGCACTAATTGCACATAATACCAATATTTACATGCTTATGTCGAATATATCTGGTGAGGTTTAACGCATTACCAGACGACAACATTTTGGACCAGTCCAAATTGAAAGGACTTGCAGACGACTATTAAACAAAAAAGTCGTGATATATTAGATTTTTTTTACTTTTTGGGTTGAAAACGTTGTAAATAATGAAGAAATTGCTTGAAAGAAGCGATTTCTTCATTTTCCACAATGGTTCAAAAGCTGTTTCTCTTTGGGAAGTCTAAAAGCGTCATTGGGTGGGAATGGGTTAATATGTTGCTTAAATTTAGAAGTAAAACGTAACAGCAAATATAAATAATTTCTAATTGTTATTCGTATAAATAACGGGTTTAGACTCGAGTAATAAAGTCGAACGTGAAGAAATATCCGAGAATTTACGATTGATTTGTGTACGGTATTCTAAACAGTTAATTAGCAATTTAGATTTGATAACCACTTAATCAATGTTTGCTATTACAGTCGTAATAGATAAGATATCAACAGTTTGACACTTTGAACCTGTACTTGCGAATAGGTAATCCGAGGTCGGACTTCTAAATCAGATCAAAATGGAGAAAAGAGAAAGTAGAACTTATCAAAGGATGTGAATTTGAAATTGACATTTGATTATCTGTAATACGTTATTTTATAGTTTTATTATGTGTAATTTAAAGTATGAATATATTCTAATAACAAAGATAAAACAAGAGCCATGTCGGACATGGCCATCCCCCGCCGTAAAAGCTTGATAGTAGACTGAAGCCAGTTAGATTTAGGCTTCTTGTGCACTTCATTTCTTCTCAATGAGTTCGATAATAGCTATTATACTTTGAGAGATATGCTCAGGACAAATCTGAGTATTTTAAACAACAACGGGCAATAACTCCAAAATTGTGCAAGCAAGAGTTGTGGCTCTTGTGCACTGCACTTCTCCTCAACGAGATCTATCCACACATGACGTTTCAAGTTAATACCTATTATACTTTCAGCGATATGTCCCGGACAAAATCTTAGTATTTGAAATAACTCCAAAATTATGCAAGCAAGAGTTGTGGTTCTTGTGCACTGCACTTCTCCTAAATGAGATTTATCGACCTATGAAGTTTCAAGTTGATAGCAATTATATTTTTAGAGATATGCTCCGTACAAGTTTAGTGACGGATGGACGGAATGATGGAATGACGGAATGACGGACGGTGACCATTACTATATCCCCTTCGACGAAACGGCGGGGGGTAATAAGCATGAATTACTTGACAACAGTCAAACAAACGATCAACAAACGATTAACTCCACTTTTAAAAAGTACCGAAAGTGGTCGTATTTGAGGGGTTTTACTGTACTACCACTATATTTACTACCACTACTTGACTACACACATTAAGATAGAATGCATAGTTTTGGGTGTATGTTAACGCACCAGAGATATAGAGTACTTGTTATGCAAATAATTAAACATGCAAAGGAAAGAAATGAAAATGCAAATTTTGTTTGTTCTGCGAAACAGTCAAAACAGCGGAAATATCGTACCTCAATACTTGGCTACATAAATCCACTTTGGGTTATTGTCATCGTCTTATGAATTGATGTCCCGTTTATTGGTCTGCAGACGGTAACTTAATACGGCAACAGTCCGCCGTAAATAATTCGTTGATCGATTGCACTGAAAATGCATATGTTACGATAGAGATACAACATATTGCATTTGCTTTGAGCTAGGAAGGAAAATTGTGAGATTTCACGAAACCGAAGGTCGAGTTTGTCACAATGGATTATCACAAATTTACATGTAAATATTTAGATGGTATGCAAAATCTTGTTTATATGTGTTTTTGAACAATAAACTGTTTAAGTATTTAGTCATGACTCGTTTTGGTATATCTATTCATTATGTATATAGTTGTTTATCTATACATTATTTATATGGTGATAAATCTGTACGTCATCTATAGATTGGTTTATCTATACATTATTTATAGAGTGGTTTATCAATACATCATTTATAGAGTGGTGTAACTATACATCATTTACAGAGTGGTTTACAAATACTTTATTCATAGAGTGGTTTATCAATACATCATTTATTGTGTGGTTTATCTATACATTATTTATAGAGTGGTTAAACTAAACATTCATTATATATTGTTTTATCTATACATTATTTATAGAGTGGTTTATCAATACTTTATTTATACTGTGGTTTATCAATACATCATTTATGCTGATGTATATCTATACATTATTTTATAGATTATTTTATCTATACATTGCTTATAGAGTGGTTTATCAATACTTCATTTATAGAGTCGTTTATCAATACTTTATTTAAAGAGTGGTTTATCTATACATTTGATAGATTGTTTTATCTATACATTATCTATAGATTGGTTTACCAATACATTATCTATACATTATCTTTAGAATGGTTTATCTATACATCATTTATAGATTGGTTTATCTATACATCATTTGTAGTGCGGTTTATCTATACATTATTTATGGAGTGGTTTATCAAAACTTTATTTACAGAGTGGTTTATCAATACATCATTTATAGAGGGACTAATCTACATTATTTATATAGCGGTTTACTTATATTATATTTATAGAGTGGTTTATCCATGCATCATTTATAGAGTTGTTAATTTAGTTCCATAGCAAAATGTATCACAATTTCTAAAAAAATCGCTTGATGTAACTAAATCATAAGGTATGAAGAGAATATTTTTGTTTTCACGTAAGTATGAAACGGAAACACTAATCACACTTATGTATGAGTGTATGAATGTTCCGTTTCACGTATTCATACTGTTTGGTTAGTTTTTTCGTTTCATACCTCCATGAAAACAAAAAAACAAATATTCCCTTCATCTCTTCAATGTTTATTGATTATCGTCTTGTGGCAAAGATATTACTTGCCTGCCCTCTCACTAGTGTAGCATGTGGGAGAGGTTTAAAAAAACAGAACAGATTAAAACGAGGTCCAGATGTAGATTGGAACATGAAAAAACTGGTAAAACTGATAAGAATTGTTGAAGAAGGTCCTTTTATTGGCCAGTTCAATGGGACAAATGCACTTGAAAGCTTTGAAAATGAAGAAAAGAAGGAAATAACTAAAAAAGATTAAATCATAATTGGAATATGTTACTATGTTTAGTACAAAAGTAAATCATTTTATGATGTTTTAAGTTTGAGAAAGCATTATAAAGGCCATATGAAATTCAACATATGATATGACTTAAGTTATGGTTGAATACTTTGTGTCACTCTTTACAATTATTGCACAATAGATTATTTGAAATGATATGATAAAAAAAAAATGATAGTAAAAGGATGAACTAAACACTCACCACAGCAATTGGTTACTCGACTAAATCCGAGGGAGTATACTCTGTATAAGCGTTTACAATAGTTTTGACATATCTGCTCGCGTCATAATCTGACCCTTGACAAAAGGATTTTGACTCTTCGGATTCTGACTTAATTGTCAATGAAACTTTGGATTTGGGGCCTAGTGAAAACCCTGGAAGAAATTCACTCACTTTGGTACCATCCAGATAACCAATGTAATGTATATTGATAATGGGTCATGAACTTCCAAATCTATATAACAAATCATCTGTAAACAGACTAAATCAAAGTACTGAAAAGTACTGTAAGCTAGCAAAGCATTGTTTGTACAGTAATCTTCCTTGTCAAACGTTATCATGATAAAGAAATGAGGTTAAAGAAACCATGGGGTTAATCCATTCCCACATAATCCCTACTTTTTACTCATCTAAAGAAACTAGTTGTGGAAAACAATGTGGAAAGTAAAGAAAATGCTTGTTACAAGCAATTTCTTCATTTTCCGCATTGTTTTCTACCTAAAGAGATAAATACATGTAATTTAGAAATTTCAAAAATTTTAAATTGTTTTCTGCAACTTCTTTGAAGACTCTGATCAGAGTTATTTTGAAGACGATGTGCTCAATTGAGCTATAAATACACTAGAGATGAACTTGCATGCAGAGTGTGAAATATTCCTGAAATACATAAGAACTATTCTTTGTGGCGTAGGTATTTGACGGCTTTAGTAGTTAAGCCACCAGTGGCAGTTTGCACTCGTTGAACTTTGAGACGACCTCAAACAATTTTGGCTGTGAACTTAAGCTATCAAAGCTGACACTTTGCTAGCTGAAAAAGCTTAAGTTCTTTCGGGCAGGTAAGAATGGGGTATGTCGATAGTTTTTCAAAGAAATTGTCAATTGTTATTGACGGGTCGATACTGTCAATAAAAAGCGACGTTATCGTGATTATTCAAACTATGGTAACGACGTTTATGTCGCCATCGAACCGCTTTACATTTCTAGTTACACGTTATTGACCAAAAATATCGCAAGATAATACTATTTAGTATTTAAGCCAAGTCTACTGTTGGAGACAGTGGGCGTAGCCAGCGATCCGTCAGTTGACAGATTAAGACTGTAAATTAAAATCGATCGACAAATCAAATAATTCATTCGGACCAAAAATATACTTTAAGCTCCAACATATTTGTTGAGCAAATTTGCTGATTTTGCGGCTTAAATGTCGTAACTAAAGGTTGTCCAAGCTGTAGTTGTCAATGGGCGGATCCAGCGATCCATCAATTTGGTGACCTTTTTGTTTCCTAATGTAAGCTTCAAAGAAATCGTATCCACAAAACCCTTTCTATTTGATCAATCGTTGATGTCAATCAAGGAATCAACCGACCAGTCAAATAATTCATTCAGCCTGGAGTTGTTAAGCTTTTTTTTTTGGGTTTGGCGACTTAAACGTCGTAACTACAACTTAATCAAGCTGTTATTACGTTGTTTAGGTCCCCAACCAAGCACATCATTGTGCTTTCTGATTATGAATTTTGCAAAATAACGTCGTATTATTTAATTGTTAGTTTCGTCTATCAAAAACGAGCGATCTGATTGGTCGAAAAATTTAATTCATACCTCCATGAACAAAATTTTGAGTACGCAGCCATTTTGAATGCTTCCGCACAAAATAGTTCACTACAAAAAGGTATCAAAATTTGTTAAGTTGTTGCATTTTTCGCTCGATGCTATTAAATTATAAGAAATGAAGATAATATTTTTTGTTTTCATGGAGGTATGAACCGAAAAACCTAATCACACTTATGTATGAATCCGCTTTAAAAAATCCTCGTTGACGTAATAAAGTCCACAGCTTTGATCAGATTTTATTGAAGCTTTCACAGAATGGTTGTAAGGTAATAAGAATCATGCTTTTCGAGGTCTAGAACTGTAAAGAAACACCGTAAAGGGGGCCCAATGAAAATTTCATTTATAAAATCCTTGTTACCAAGTCAAGACCTTTCATGGGATACTCTATAAACTGTCACAGAATGATTGTACAATAATTACGATCGTTGATGTTGACATAAGACCTTATCAGTCAAGTACCACAGGAAAAGGAGCCTTATGAAAATTTAGTCAGTTCCGGCAAGTATCGCGGTAAAAAGGGGTTGCATGAAAATTTCATCATAAAATCCTTGTTAACACAATTAAGTCCACAGTTTTCATCGGGTTCTGTTCAAACTCTTACAAAACGTTTGTATCATCAACAGGATTGTTCCTTTCCAAATTGGGTCTGATCTATCGAGTACCCTAGCAAAGGGAATGTTTCAAATTTATATCACAAAATCCCCATTAATTATTTTCTTCAAACATTTAGAATGGTTGAACTATCATTAGGATTCTTCCTTTGCAAATTGGGTCAAATGTGTTAAGTTTCACGGGTAAGGGGCCTTATGAAAATTCTATTATAAAACATGCGTGACTCAATACAGTCCACTGTTTTCATTGATTCTCTTTAAACTTTTACAGATTGGTTGTACCTTCATAAAAATTGTTCCTTTTGAAATTTGGTTATTCTGTAAAGTATCACGACAAAAAGTGCCCTATGAAAATTTCACTAAAAATCCTTATTAACACAGTAAAGTCCACATATTACATAGAAAGATTTTACCATCATTACGACTGATGATTTTGACAGTGAATCTGACCCATCAAGTATCACATGAAAAGGGGCCTTATGAAAAAAAATGTTTAAATATTCTAGTGAACACAATGATGTCCCAATATTTCACTGGATTCACTTCAAACTTTTACAGAATGATTGTACAATGAAGATAGTTCTTTTCAGAATTTGGTTCAATCTGTCAAGTATCATGTAAAAAGGGGCCATATGAAAATTATATCTAAGTATTCTAATTAACATAATCAATTTACGATCGGATTCACTTTAAACTGATTAAACCTTCATTTGGATGGTTTTCCTTGAACTTTGACCTGATCAGTCAAGTATCGTGGGAAAAGGGAACCCATGAAGATTAAAAATTAAGTCCCTAGTTTTCATCGAAATTGCTACAAACTTTCACAGAATGATTGTACCATCATAAGGATTGATTTCTTTTAAAATGGTTAAGGTCATAAAGTATCACTGGAAAATGGGCCTTATGAGAACTTGATTGAAATATCCTCGTTAAGACAATAAAGTTCACATTTTTTATCGGATGCTCTTCAAAGATGCATGGAATGATTGTGGATTGGAAATACAGGAAAAGGGGCCTTACAGGTTATCATTCAGAATATTCTTGTTAATGTGATGAAGTTCACAATTATTATCAGATTGTCTTTAAAATTTCACAAGACAATGGTAGGGTCGTAAGGAAAGTTCCTTTCGGAAATGAAGTGGGTCTATCAGAAAATACAAGAAAAGGGGCCTTGTGGATTTTCACTCAAAACAAAATTCCAGATACAAATGTATATTATCGGCTTTTTTTTTAAAAAAAAATTCACGGGATGATTGAAGGGTCATAAGGAGACTTCCTTCTGGAAATGTATCAGATCCATCATGAAATACAGGTAAAAGGGTCTTAAGGAGTGTTTCTCAAAATACAAAACGGGACAAAGTCTTTAAGCAATTAACTTCCTTAAATAACTCCACGGAAAACTTGATAGTCAGTAAAGCGTCTGGGGCCCTCATAGGCATCTTGTTATCAAAGAAAGGTGAGATATAATACAATCCTTAACTACATACATATGCGCAATAGAAGTACACACAGATGATAAAAGTTCTGACAACCGATTTAGGCTTTAAGTGCATTTCTTGTCCCAGAAAAAGTCCTATGTTACCTCTCTTGTTTATAAAATCGAGATCGTTCCAGGGGCGGTGGTAATTATTCAAAGCGTCCCCATTTTTCCAGAAAGTAAGATAATTGGAAATATTGGTCAGCCATGACGTCCACAACGCAAATGAGATGAAATTTTCGTATTATTTAATATCTTAATCATTTATTAATCCTTTGTCGTATTTCAAAATTTCAGACTAGTCCAAAATCAAGGGACAATTCAAAATCGATCTAATTTGAAAAACATAAGGACCTAAAAACCAGGGACTGCACAGGAAATGGTAAAGGGCTTAAATATTGAATGAAGCATTAACCAGACACACACAAGATAGTTATGGTATCTATAATGTCCCTGCTTCGAGAGATCAGGAGAATATTGTTCCGCCGTTTCACGACTGTCTGCAAACTCAAAAACATCAACAGTAGCAACAGCAGCAACAACAACAGCCCTACTACTTTCTGTTTCTATCTATACTATTTAAGATACAAAATTCATATACCTATTATTGCAACGCATCTAGTCCAAAATAAGGGCAAAAACATCTACAAACATCACATTCCATTTCGTCCATAATATTCGGGAATGACAAGGTTCAAATTGTTATCTAGGATACTGTCATTAATGAATGTCACATTAAACAAAAAAAGCCAAAACCTTAACAACTTACCCTTAAAAATTCCCTTCTGAACTAAACCAAAAAAACTTGATATTTTTATTTTCATTTATTCTATTCATTTTACAGATTTGCAATTTGGTATATTGATACAAGTCCAAGGCTCATATTTTTTGGAGGCTATATGCCTAAGGTTAAGATAATAAAACTGACCCTTTATCCTAAATATTCCTATCAAAAGGTTTCAGAGATGGAGAGAATATTTGTGTTTTCATGGAAGTATGAAAAGTAAAAACTAATCAGACTGTATGAACACGCGAAGCGGTTTTATACATAAGTGTAATCAGTTTTTCTTCGTTTCAAACTTCCATGAAAACTAATAAAATAATATCTACATTTCTTATAACTTGATCACCTAAAGCGATTCTACAATTTTGATATATTTTAATGAAACTATTTAGTGCGGAAGCATACAAAATTTTTGATAGACCAAACTAAAAATTATTATTTACTAGTCCTCTAACTCCCGGCTTAGTGAAAGCATTATCTCCATATTTGAAAAGGTGGTAATTCGCATTGACAGGCATCGATTGATACCAAGATCAATATTATCAAACACAGTCAGTAATATCTACTCTGGTCAAATTAAAAATAAATGTCTAGGACAGAAGTATTTAACAACAAGTGTTTCTTGTTTAAGATTGAACCTTTTTACAATCAGACTTATCATTGCATTGATATTCACTGTCATTATTCACTGTTATTGCATAATCTTTTTATTTATAAAATATTGTGGATTAAGATCATGGCTAAATAATCGATTACGAAAAATCCACTATTGACGCCAAGCAACCTTCAAAACAGCGTTTTGTTCTATCGTATAAAAGCCGTTATCTTATTGAACGTTTACTGGTTTTCAACAGTTTTAGCTTATCCTAATTCAAAAGTGTAGCAAACGACGTCATTAAATAAGTACATTAAAAAAAAGTAACCATCCGTTCTGTTAGAAAATACTATCGGAAAGAAAGAAATTGTTTTTAACAAATACTTTCTTCTTTTTCCACAAATTCTGTCAAGTATGAAAGCACAGGGAAATTAAAAGCAGGGGTTGTACGGGAAAGTTTAAGGAGACTGACAAAAACGTTGTCTTCACACTCACAGGTGTCAATACTATCAAACAACCCTGCACACTTCCGGTTCGACATTGTGACCAATCGCTGGCCCCACCAACTTACTCCTTGGCGACTCCAATTGACTCCTACAAGATTTTACTTTTACGTTAATTTGCAAAATTTATGGCCAGTAGCTTGCAACAAAAAACTTAAATGGTTGGTTGGCGACTTAAAAGTCGTAACTACAGCTTGAATAATCCCTAGTTACGGCGTTTATTTCGCCAAACCAACTAAAAAGATTTATAAAAATGCCGGCCTAATGTTGGGGATGAAAGCCCAGGTCCGGGCCGAATAATTTATTTGATTTGTCGGTAAACTCCTTGATCGACATCCGCGATGGTGACATACTGATAGCTCGAATTTAGTGTATCTTTTTAAAATGGTGTTTAACTTCACCCGAACTAGGATAAAACCGAGTTCATCTTGTGACCATAAACGCCTTATAACACAAATAAATAAAGTACGCGTAAATCGTCACGTGTTAAGATGCCATATCAAAATTCCACAGAAAAACAAACCAGTTTAAGTTAACCCTTTCCTGTTTTGCAAAATTTAGACCTGTCAAAATTCAAAGGTTTTGCAGCCGACTTTTAAAAGTGGATTTAATCTGAGAAATTTACATTCAATGGGGTAGAAAATATTGTGGGGAAAAAAAGACGAAATTGCTTGTTACAAGCAATTTCTTTATTCCCACAAAGTTTTCTAAAGTTTAAAAACAGAGGAACGTAAAACCAGGAATTGTGCAAGAAAGGGTAAAGGACGATTTCTACAATAAGAATCATTCCATAGAAACTTTTTTATTTCGTAAACTATAGGATGCTGAATACAAATATGAAAAAAGGAGAAGGGGTCACCGAATCAGATTGTGTACAAAAATTCGAAGAGTGACATAGGGATCTAACGTTTTTTATACATTTTCTTTCTATAGTGTAATAGTAAGATATTCAGTTTATTCATACAATTTAACCATTCATTTATCACTTTCCCCTTTAATCTTAATTCTTATACACACGGAGAGATAAATTATCTCTTACTTATTACTATATGTTTTCAAAAGTGAAATGATATGGGGGGGGGGAGGGGGGAGGGGTAGAACCTTTTAGGTTGAATTTGAATCAATTCACAAAACACTTTTGAATACAAATATTTATTTCTTTTCATTTTATTTAGTTCAATATATATTTATTAGAAATAGAAAAATGAGGTGTCCTCGTGTTTGTTTTTAATAAACAGAGGATAATCAACTGGTTATTTTTCATATGTAAAATCTCTCACAAGAATGCGTTGTTAGGCGTTGAAAAACGATTCCGAGTGAGTGAATTTTCATATCAAAAATAACTAGTTGATTATTCAATTTATTGTATTCGAAACAGTTTTATTTTTCAATCGTTACCTATTTATTTCTACATATTTGTTAGCTTAGGCCCTGGGAACTTTGCGCATTAATATTTACGCATTTGGTTTTCAACATTTTCTGTTCACCATCTTGGATTGCCTATCCCACTGGGCGAGGGTTTAAAAGTAATTTTGAGGGAAAGTCCGTATTTTAAGACACTTATAGCTTTGCAGTGTCAGGCAAGAAAATAATTTGGACGAACCATATACTGTTTCTAAGGGCGACCTTATCTTCGATCTAAAGGCCCCGGGATAATTCAAACATCGTTCGACGATTCAAGACTTGGACTTAGACAGAATTATAGGATAGGCAGTCTGTGATAACTCAGTCTCCTGACTTGAACGAATGCGGGTAAGGTTTGAGTGTCTATCACTTTAACTGCAATATCGTCAGTATTCGAGGTCTGGAATAATTTAGACGTTACTGAAAATTATGCATTTGTTTGAGTCAATCAGTGATAACACAAACGTTCAGATTCGTAAAACTGTTATTTGGGTGCTGTAGTTATGTTCGTTAATTTTAGTGTTTTTGAATAGATTTTTAGCCTAAGAGGTCACCATGTATTTTCCGCTCTAACAATACCTCGTTCGCCAGCATTTCAACAGAAAAGTTTTAATATTCGAAATCTTATGACCATTTGGGAAAAGTAGTTCCCGATTTTAGGATTGAAAGTTGATATCATCACTAGTGATGATATCAAAATTTATTTCACAGGGAAATTCCAAGATTTCACAGCTAGAAATATAATAAAAAGGAATATTTTCCATTACGCAGACTGCGAAGGCGAAATGGGTAGGTATCTACGCAACTTTAAATGTCTGTTAAACTCATTTCTTAAATGGACCAAAACCTTTATTTTGTATTGCAGCAATTTTTTGAATAACCAATATATGTATGCCGTCATTGTGCAAGTCGAAATCTTTCGCCATAATCATGTAATAAGGTGTCTTAAAACGACCCGCTGAATTCGACATTCTAAGCCGATAAATAATTAAACTGGAAGCCTGCTGTCTGTGAGAGACTAGTACCGATACATCTAGGGGCAGTTACCCAGTCAATAAGGAACCCTAACCTGGAAGCCCGCTGTCTGTGAGAGACTAGTACCGATAGATCTAGGAGCAGTAAACCAGTCAATAAGGAACCCTAACCTGGTAGCCCGCTGTCTGTGAAAGACTAGTATCGATAGATCTAGGGGCAGTAACCAAGTCAATAAGGAACCCTAACCTGGAAGCCCGCTGTCTGTGAGAGACTAGTATCGATAGATCTAGGGGCAGTAACCCAGTCAATAAGGAACCCTAACCTGCAAGCCCGCTGTCTGTGAGAGACAAGTATCGATAGATCTAGGGGCAGTAACCCAGTCAATAAGGAACCCTAACCTGGAAGCCTGCTGTCTGTGAGAGACAAGTATCGATAGATCTAGGGGCAGTAACCCAGTCAATAAGGAACCCTAACCTGGTAGCCCGCTGTCTTTGAGAGACTAGTATCGATACATCTAGGGGCAGTAACCAAGTCAATAAGGAACCCTAACCTGGAAGCCCGCTGACTGTGAGTGATTAGTACCGACACATCTACGGGCAGTATTCCAGTCAATAAGGAACCCTAACCTGGTAGCCCGCTGTCTGTGAGAGACTAGTATCGATACATCTAGGGGCAGTAACCAAGTCAATAAGGAACCCTAACCTGGAAGCCCGCTGACTGTGAGAGACTAGTACCGATACATCTAGGGGCAGTATTCCAGTCAATAAGGAACCCTAACCTGGTAGCCCGCTGTCTGTGAGAGACTAGTACCGATACATCTAGGGGCAGTTACCCAGTCAATAAGGAACCCTAACCTGGAAGCCCGCTGACTGTGAGAGACTAGTACCGATAGATCTAGGGGCAGTATTCCAGTCAATAAGGAACCCTAACCTGGTAGCCCGCTGTCCGTGAGAGACTAGTACCGATAGATCTAGGGGCAGTAACCCGGTCAATAAGGAACCCTAACCTGGTAGCCCGCTGTCTGTGAGAGACTAGTACCGATAGATCTAGGGGCAGTATTCCAGGCAATAAGGAACCCTAACCTGGTAGCCCGCTGTCTGTGAGAGACTAGTATCGATAGATCTAAGGGCAGTATTCCAGACAATAAGGAATCCTAACCTGGTAGCCCGCTGTCTGTGAGAGACTAGTACCGATAGATCTAGGGGCAGTATTCCAGGCAATAAGGAACCCTAACCTGGTAGCCCGCTGTCTGTGAGAGACTAGTATCGATTAGGGGCAGTAACCCAGTCAATAAGGAACCCTAACCTGGTAGCCCGCTGTCTGTGAGAGACTAGTACCGATAGATCTAGGGGCAGTAACCCAGTCAATAAGGAACCCTAACCTGGTAGCCCGCTGTCTGTGAGAGACTAGTATAGATAGATCTAAGGGCAGTAACCCAGCCAAATAGGTAACGTAATTATAAAGCGACGTATTACGTCGTGATATCCTCCGAGTTTGGTGACCACAGCTCCAATATTACTTATAGAAAACACAGCTTCTTGACAATTTTTAGAAGTTTTACAATTATGCACACTGAATATGATTCTCCCTTGTGTGAAAATTTATATGGAAACGCATACGTGCTTTCAACGTTATTTTTCAGTGCTTTGCAAAGTGAATGTCCTAAACTTAAATCCCGAAATTGTCTTTAAAGTCAGTCTGAAAACGGATGTATGATAAAGTATATTTCATCCAGTTATGTTGGCGTAAGCTAAGTATTCTATCATGTTTAGACTTCTCCGAGTGTGCAGTCCCGTTTGGGGTCTAAAGTTTCACCCTATCGAGACGGTTCCTTTGACCCAGACAGTCTACACGAGGTTTTTATCGAAGCTCCAACTTCTCAACAACCTCAACTAGCCTCCTCCTTTTTAGCTAGCAAAGCGTGAGCCTTAGTTTAAACATATTTTATTTGCGATTAAGATATTCATAGTACTAAACAACTAATGTAAATTTACAGCAAATTGGATCAGAACGAAAGCAAAGCTTATAGAGCTCTTCTCCACGAAGATGGCATTGTATGAGTACAAGTCGTAAGTATATAATTATTGAAGAAAACAACATTATAACAATAAAGGTTTAGAAAGAGGAGAGGACTAAAAAGTAAGGAAGAGTGATGGAGGCAGAAAAGGGAGTGTTCATTTGAAATTTGGTAGTAGTACAATATCACATTAACATTCTCCTTATCAACCGAGAATGGAACAAGAATATATCATAGCGAAAATCTTTTACTTTCGCGGATAAAGTTATGGACTTCAAGAAAAAAAATTAATTGTCGCGGTAAGTCAGGTCATCTTTTCCAAAAAGAAGCATGGTTATGCCGATGTTATCTAATACTGAAATAGAGTTTAAAAGATTATTCCTACTAGTATCATAGTTTGTACATTCGAGTGTTCGCTCGTTTCGGTCATACCACAATTACAGAGAGGGGAATCGACAATGTTTTTGTCCAATAAACGCTGGTTAAGAGAGATGCAATGATTTCTAATTCGTGTATGGATGACTAGTAGCTTTCTTTCACCTATAGAATACAACTTTTAAGGATTTGGTTTATTTCGATTAAGGTAACTTTTAAAACGCGACAATGAGTTTTGATTGCGAATTTCAATCGGTAGTTTATTTCATTCCAGCGTCAGCCTTGATAGCATAAGTTAACAGACGATTGCAAACTGCCACTGGAGGCTTAACCACTAAATTCATTGAATGACTGTGCCATAAAAGTAGTTCTTATGCATATCAGGGATATATTGCACAACCTATTTACATTTTAGAGAACTCTTTCAAATTCCCACTCAATTCCGCTTTTAAGCAACTCAAGAAAAAAAGCTTTAGCTTTTTAAAACATTGTGGACAATGAAGAAATTGCCTGTAACAAGCATTTTTTTCATTATCCACAATGTTTCCTACCCAACAGGGGAAAGATTTTCTAAATTCAACAAACTTAAAATTGTCGTCTGCATCGTCTTTGAATTCGAACCAGTCTAAGATTTTGTCATGTTGTAATGGATTAACTCACGGGTTACTCCTGGGTTACTTTAACCTCGTTTAACCTTTCTTTCGGAAATAAGATTACA
Source organism: Fragum fragum (assembly GCA_946902895.1). Classification (NCBI taxonomy): domain Eukaryota; kingdom Metazoa; phylum Mollusca; class Bivalvia; order Cardiida; family Cardiidae; genus Fragum; species Fragum fragum. The sequence goes on along the minus strand of OX336375.1, from coordinate 16,248,222 downwards.
AAATTATGCTTTGCTAGCTTACAGTGCTTTCAGTACTTTGATCTTTGTATCCTGTGTTTAATAAAACGTCAAACAATCATATTGAACGAAATACTTGGAAAAATTGTTGCTTTTTTAGCGAAATTTACTTTTCCTCAACATCCGTGCTAATTTTACTAGGTTGTATAAAAAAATATTAATAATAAAATGCTCTGTTAGCGAAATGTACTTTTCCTGAACATCCTTACTAATTTTTCTTGGTTATATAAATGATAATAATAATAATAAAAAAAAACATGTTGACGACTAATCTCATGCTGTCGTATTGGGACTTAGGTATTGTAACTGCAACCTAAATTTTATAACAAATGGAAATAGATAAAAACGAAATGAATTCCATTGCAGAAAATAGAAAATAATTAGGGATATGTTTCCATTTTAAACAGACAAGTCTCTTGCAGGTTTATGGCAGCCAGACCTGTGTTCGTGTGTTGAGGACTGCATTTAAACATGTTAGTATAATTTCTTTCAAGTGCTGTTTAGAATAACTGAAAAATAGCTACACCTTTCGTGTTTTCTCGGGGGATACCATACTGCATAAAAATCGTCGGCGCGCGAGCAAAATGTCGCAACTACAACTTTGGTAAAGCTAAAGTTATGAAATTTTGCTTTTGCACCGTCGAAATATCTTGTCAAGAACATGAACCATTAGGCTGGCTGCAATCATTTTTGGTTGGACTTTTAATGTTTAATATATTTTCCTCGTGCCTGCCTCTTTACTCCAAGATTATGTTTGTTGCTAGTGCTGAACAAACCTTCTTTTTGGAGTCAGGGGACTTTATTCACATCATTGTCCAACCATAATTCCCTTTAAAAAGAGTCTGGTAGCTAGACTAATGTACCATTATCAGTTCGATATTAGTTTTATAGTAACTGATAAAAGCCTGATCGTATTAAAAGGAATTAGAATTAGGTTTTAATTAACCACCGAGAAAAACAAAATTTTCCCAAACAAAACTTGTTTAATCAAAGAACTAAATTAATGAAAGTCGAAGATGAAAAACAGCTGTAAGCAGGTTTTGCCTGTTAGATTAATGGTTAAAGCACGTTAAAGGGCCCATTTGGTTTAAAACAATATCAGGATTAAAATATCAATCTTTATCGTGAAAATGGAAATACACACCCCTCAAGATAAAATCCATTTTGAACATGAATGGCATTTTTAGATATAATACACAAATAAGCTAAGGTGGAAGAAACTTGATTAAAGAGAGACGTGATACTATACAAACAGTAACTAACTTGCGCACTTAATTTATTGTCAGAGTATATCCGTGTTAACTGAAAATGTCTTTATTTCTAATACACACAAAAAAGATATGTATATGACTATGCCAATTTAGCAATTGTGGCTGTCAATCAAATAAATAGTCGACCAATGAAATCATTCATTGAGACTCAGTCCCTCGTGATTCTTACGTATGATAAATATTAATGAATCGGCATAGGCAATTCTTTCTTAAATCATCTCATCAAAGAACAGAACTTGAAATAATGGCACCAGACCTTTTAAAAAGTTTCCACAAAGTAGGAGTTGAAAGTTTAAAATCATTCACCTTTATATTAGTATAACAAAGCGGAAGCAAAACAGATAACCCATCATCTGATCGCTGGTATATGCTTAAAAATCTTATTCAATTGAGATTCTAAATTTGCATTGACATTGTCTAATGAATCCTGAGATTCTAAATTTTATTTTGACCTTGTCCTATGAACCTCTTCTAAAGTTAAAATAATGACCCTCTACTAAAGTTGTTAAAATAATGCCCATGGGGGTCTCATCTGGGCTCCGCCCTGGTGCACCCTATTTTACATAGAAACAAAAAAGTAAATCTTTAGAATTCTTCTTTCGAGAAACCATAAGGCCCCATAGAGGTTCCAAATTTTGCGTAAAGCATTGTTTGGTGACTCTCTACTATAGTTATTTAAATAATTCCATTGAAAATAAAGGATGAAATCTTCAACAAATCTTTACCATGAGTACCCTGTCTTAGGGACATTTTGTTTTATTCACAATGAGACTAAGGTGAGCGATTAAGGACCATCATGATCCACTTGCATTTTTATATCTATTAAACATACAAGCATTGTCTATATAAGCTCTTGCTTTTGTTATCAGATGAATATCGGATATTATGCTCAGATTGCGATCCAACATTTTGTATTTTGCGGAGGAAATTTTTGATAAATCACGAGACAGAAGATCGAGTGTAATAGCATTTTTTCTCCACAGCGAGTCACCATATATCGACACGTGTAAAGGAAATAATACCCGATAAAATGAAAAAAACAAAACTCTGTATTCCTACGAGTAATTCTCTTCACTACAATTATGATTACGGATATTCGCAATTTGTCGTCATTTACATAATGAAAATGACGTCATCCTAGACTGCCTTGTATATAACCATAATTGACACTGCCAGATACGGAATTTGTGTCCATTTTGTCGTATTCTTCCTGTTTATACGTGTATATTTTACTATAAGTATTTATTGGTATATAACAAACAGTGCTCTATCGTCTCTGAGATATTTTCGTAGATGGCCTATCCGAAGTATGCTTGTGTTCGACATATTTCTTTTGGGAATATATAAATAATCGGTCGCTATGTAAGAAGCTCTCAATATACCAAACTGAAATCTTGATGCTATCGATTTCAAACATGACCCTCTTTATTTGTTTTAGACCTTTAAAGGAAGGATTATATCGGAGGGACTACTTACTACATGGGCGCAAGAAAGTGCTACAATGTTGAGCATTAAAACTAAAAGAGAGTGTACGCTTTTATCATCTTCCATCTAAAAAGCATTATCCTGCTGGAATTAATCGTTTGTTCACATTTAAAAAATAAGAATAAAGTAGTTTGGGTCCCATTTGGAGTGAAGCTGGTCTAACTGTTCGTATTGAGTCCTTATGGGTCCCCTATCAGAAATTTCGATGTTAGATACATAAAGCATCAATATTTAAAATGTTTAAATAAGGCCAAATAAAGAAAAAGATGATTTTTTTTCATCTATACATAATATGCTATTTATAAAACGAAATAATGTTTTGGTCCACAGAAAATTCAAAGGTACTATTAACCATAAAAGTTGGACTCTTGTGAACCCTTATAGACCCAATCTTTTTTACTAAAACTAGTAGAAATCATCAAAGGAAATTCATCTGACGAAGAATTGAACGCTGTAAACAGTACAATTGTTCAAAGTAACTTGATATAGAACCCAGCCAATTATTACCTGAGTCTCCAAGGAGAGTTGTCGTTCGTTACTCTCACCAAACACCTCTGCAACGGGCGAAATGCCAAGATTCTTGTCAATCCAAGTAAAAGAAGCTTCATTATTTTTCTTTTGATTCGCAAGAAATAAAACGGTTTGGAGCAAATATGATTCAGGATATATTATATGTGCATTATAACTTGATAATTTACCCGTAAACCTCCTCGTGCCCTCGATGATAATTGATTTTGATGAATTTCAAGAAAATGTTTATGTTCTTTGGACCTACCGCATACTGAAAAGATTGTTTTTCGTTGAAGTTTTGTGTGATTAAGTACAATTGCTACAGTTTTCATATTTTCCAAGATTAAATTTGAGTCATTCATATTTTACCAATAACCTTTTAAGAGCTAGTCAGCTATGATTCCGTAAATAATCAGCTAGAAAAGGGGGATCACCAGATAAAGAGAAAATATGTAATGATCTTTTTCAAGAACTGAAGCAGCAAATGTTCACTTTTTTGTATTGTGACTCATAAGATTAAATGAATTGAAAAGAATAATCAAATAAGTGTAATTCTTAGAAATAATTTCAATGCCATCGTATTGGTAAAATTGAACTTTATGGGAAATATGCAAACTAATGCAAACTAATGCAAAATAATGCAAATTCAAAATATTTTAGAGGTCGTAGCATTTATATCTTTTAAAAATATTATCTAAATAGATAACTTCTCGAAAAAAGCTTCAAAAGTGTAGATCAACAGATATATTTTCTACAAAAAGATGTTGAAATTTCCGGTGGGATATGTCATTAAAGCGTATGATAAACTAAAATCATTTTAATTCTAGTTATTAGATATTAAACATTCACATTTTCTCCATTTCTTCAAATGACACTCTAGAGGTTATAAATTGCAGCAAGACAGCTGGAAAAGTATATCTTACTATGCTGTTCATCAGTAAAATGATGTCAAAGTTTATGCGTTGTGATCTTAACGAATAAAACAAAATAATGATAATAATAATAATAATAATAAAAAAAAAGAAAAGAAAATAAGACACAAAAAAGCATTACATAAGGTTTAGGCCTACACCTTGACACGTTTAAAAATCCATGCCTACCAATAAAATGTAGTTGTTTTTAAACAGAAATTGACAATCGATGGCCCCGCCCACTTATTCCTTTGTTCACGTCCACTGACTCAAACAGGAGGCCCCGTTCCGATTTTAAACGGCAATGTTTTGCAAAATTTATGGTCAGTAGTATGTAACGAAAATGTAGAATGGTTGGTTGGCGATCTAAACGTCATAACTAAACATTGAATAAGCTGTAGTTACGACGTTTAAGTCACCAAACAAACAAAAATGTTTCACACAAGTTGTGGCCAATGTCAGAATATAACAAAAATCAATTCCGGGCTGAATGAATGATTTGATTGGTCGATATATTTCTTGATTAACACCGCAATTGTTCAATGGAATAGTCTGTGTCTTAACACTCATTGGAGTTACTAATAAACAGTTTGTCAGATCATCGAAATTAAGTGCAGCGCAGATCATCGAAATTAACTGCAGCGATCGTCCTGAACAGAAAAGGGAGACTTTCATACGAACACATTTTCTTTATTTCTAGACGGATTAAGATCAAACTTGCACAGACATTTAATTAAAAATTTGGAGGCTATTGTTTATGTTTAGTTTTGTCGTATTTGTAGCTGAGTCATCGTAATTGACGGATGGCGATTGTCAATCAAAGAATCAAACGACCAATCACATTTAGGTAAAGCATTTTTTTGGCCTGACGGCACAAACGTCGTAACTTTATCTTATTTAAGCTGTAGTTACGACGTTCAGCTCCTTAACCAACTCTTTTACCAAGTGACGGTTTCAGGGGAGGTAATTTGTTCTGATATGCATATTGGGAAACCTTTAGGGTGACATGTGATTATTTTTAGTTAAGAATACAGTTAAGGTTGGGGTCCTTTACTCTGATTTGTCTCTCACCAATGAGCGGATAATTGTAAACCTAAGTTGGATAGCAGCTGGAGGTTAGGAAAGTATATAATGGTTGTACTGGTGCGAGATATACCAGGAATCCATTGCTAGGTACTCCAGTCACCGCGATATGAACGAAAAATTCTTAAAAGTGGCGTTAAACCCTATTAAAAAAGATAAACAATCCTTTTCTCCGAACGGATTAGCTTTGTCTACTAGCTCTTCAATATATCTCAATATGATGATATTGAGTAAATATAAATAATCAATTTCAATATCCCATCTTTCTGTGAAGGGTTCTTTTACCTTTAATATAGATATGTACATGCATTGCAAAATACCTTTCCTATACATCATGTCTCCGATAGTTTTGTTTGCCCACAAACCACTATGGTCCTTGAAGTGTTTGTTTGCTTCCTTCATCTGTTGAAAGGAGCACGCGTTGGCGATTTTTTCTATCAAATCGTCACTTCTACCACACTGTAAAAACTCGTTCATTTTCTTGATCTCTCTCACCGGGTCCTTAATAGAAAACGAATCTTTATGTAACAATTTTGTTGAAAAAGCAATATAATACTAATACTGCGCGGAATCTAAATACAATAATTTACCAATCGCGACTGTCAATCAATGAACCAATTGACCAATCAAATCATTCTTTCAGCCCGAAATTGAGCTTTGAACTCCAACATTGGCCGTGATTTGTTTGAAACAATTTTCTTGGTAATGCGACTCAAATATCGTAGCTCATCTTATTCAAGTTAGGTTACCAAACAACAATTCTAATTTTTGCATCCGTCTGGCTATCAGTTTTGGAAAATAAAGCTGTTTAAGATCGAAGCGAAACTTCTTGTCGTAATCAATAGACGGGGCCAACGGAGTAAGTAGGCGAATCCAGCGATCGGTCAATTGATTGTAGTAAAAGATAAACATGATGACGACCATAACAGACAAAAAACGATAATGGGGCCAGCACCCCCCCCCCCCAAAAAAAAAAAACCACCTTCAGATCAAAACAGAGAAAGTGTTGAAAATAATAATCTCCATAATATCTGACGTCGTAATATCTGAACTTAATTTCTAACGGTATTCTAGATTAATTACTAATGACGAATGTTCGAATTTTTGTGTATTTGAGGTTGAAAGAATTTTTTTTTTAATGACCGGACCCAAAACCGGAGTTTATGTCTTTATATTATCTTTATAGCGTGACAACAACAATCAACAAAACATGTGAAGGAAGCTGCAATATGAAGTTACTAGATCAAAAACAATCAGGGAATGGTTAGATGGATGAAATGAGGGATGGCGCCTAAGGCCCCTTAGGCCCCCAGACACTGCACTGGATTTTTAAACCATCGACCTTATAACATTTTTCGAATGCTTAACCCTATCCTGTTTTGCAAAAATTTGGACTTGATTTAACTGACATGAAATTTTTCCGTCGAACTTCCAAGATTAAATTTTAGTCATTCACCAAAATAATCCTAATGTGAAAGAATAGTGTGGCGGCTATTTGTTCAGTCAGGCGGAAGGATTGGACGGACAGACGGACAAACAGTCAGGTGTAGCGAATACTTTAGAGCTTCGGCAAAATCTCGATCTACAAGTCCTAATGATAATTTAATTGATCAATCGCTGGTACCGCCCACTTAATCAGTTTGCCACGCCTTTTGACTCCGATTGAAAGTCCCGCTTCGATTTTCAACGGAACTATTTTCCAATTTTTGTGGGCAGTAGCATGCAACAAAACTTGTTGTTTGGGGATAACAGATGTTGAGGAAGTCAGCTTTTGTTGCTTTTCAACCCGTTCCGAAACGACAAAATTCTAGACTTTTGAATTTTGTCTAAACTGAAAAAAGTTACAGGTGACAAAACAAAGCGGATTTAAATTGAAAAATAAGGGCTAAATGATAGAAAACATTGTGAGAAAATTAGAAATTTCTTGTTACAAGCAACTTCTTCTTTTCTTACAATGTTTTTAATAGCTATATTTCTTTGACACGTAAAAATGCCGGATAGTATGGTAATGGGTTAAAACGTGTCATTATAATGCAATGTCATCCCCCTGATAGGGTCAAACGTGTTTTCGATTAAATTTTAAATGCCTCACGATGATAATATAGATTTGGCTGTTTTTATTGGCGGGAACGAATTATGAGTATAGAAGGGTCCCAACTTTTGATCCTGACAGAAAGTAGGTTGATGGAATATATATAGGCCTCCATTTCAACGGCGGTTTTCTTAACGTAACAACGGAGGGATTAAAAGCAGAGAGCTGAAATGATACTATTTAATTTACCAATCAAATTGTTCATTTAGTCCAGACCCGCATAATATATCTAAATCCACTTCGTCGATGTCACAGCGAATACAATATCTTAATTTCAGCATATCTAACCCTTTCCTGTTTTCAAAATTTTAGAATGGTCCGATTTAAAAGAAGCTGCAGACGACACTTAAAAGTGAGGGCAATTTGAAAATTAACCAACATATAGGTAAAACGATAAAGGCAACTTGTTAAAGGCAATTTCTTCTTTACCCACAATGTTGCCTCAAGTATTTAATCACAGGGCCGTATAACAGGGGAATGTGCAGGAATTGGTCAAGCTGTAGTTTCGACGTGTATGCATCTAATTAGTATTTTCCTTGATCCTTTAAACTCCTTTGCACTTTTCTACAAACTGCTCAGTTAGAATGAAGTGGGCGTGGCTACATAGCGTTTATTGGTCGATGGCCACGCCCACTGTCCTATGACAAGGCAGTTCTACTGACTCATAAAGCAACGGTAGTTAATCTACATCATGAATGGGAAAATAAAACAATAAGCGGACGGTTGGTTTGCGACTAAAATGTTGCAATCAAATCTCAAGTAAGCTTTGGGGACGGGTTTTAATGGCAATGTCTACAAAAAAATGCTTTAAATTACAAAGACAAACATTCTCTTCCGCTCTGAACTCAATTTTTTTTCTTCTTTGGTTCTTTTATATTTTTTTCTTTGACAGAGGCGATCTGTCAATCGTCAATTGACCAATCGCCTGCCCCGCCCACTTGCTCCGTTTGCTCCGCCCATTGACTCCGATAGGAAGTTCCACTTCGATGTTCAACGGCATTATTTTGCAAAAACAAACTTATCGCTAAAACAACTGGAACATAAAAAAGCAATGATTGTTTAGCTACGCAAACGTCGTAACTACAGCGAATGTTGGAGTCAAGCCATTCTCTCTCAATGACGCTTTTAGAGGCCTCCAAGAAAATGGTATTGAAAAACATTGTGGAAAAAGAAGAAATTGCTATTCACAAACAATTTCTTCATTTTCCACAATGTGTACTACCACAAAAGTATATATATATAAAAAGGGATCCAAAATTTCATAAGCTTTACATGGTACCTGCAACTCCTTTCAATATGGGCTGGTCTAATATATTGCCGTCTCGTAATGGGTTAACTTCCAGTTAATGGATGATTTCGTTGGTTGACTGATTCTTTAATTGAAAGCCACGATTGTTCAATTATTTCAACATTTCACGATGGAATGACATCACAAACCTCTTTTATATCCTCATAATACAAGTTTAAAATTTGACTCGGATTCTCTGTAGTAAAATTTTCCCACTCCTTAACGTACTTGTACCATGGGTAGCGATGACCTAATAAGAGTAAAAGTGTATATAACAATTGATCATGATAAGCCTGTAATGTCGTCCCCCCAAAAAACCAACAATAACAAGAGCAACAATCTTTCGTTTTAACGTCATTAATAATCATCTGAAACTACTGTTCAATTAAGAGAATATTTTTTTCGTTTTCATGGAGGTATGAACCGAAAAAACTAATCACACTGTATGAATAGGCGAAGCGGATTCATACATAAGTGTGATTAGGTTTTGCAGTTCATACCTCCATGAAAACAAAAAATATTCTCTTCATTTCTTATAATTTAAATATCGAGCAAAAAAAGTAAAAACTGTTCAAATTTTGATACTATTTTGTATTGAACTATTTTGTGCGCAAGCATTCAAAAAAGCTGCGAGCTCAAAATTTTATTCATGGAGGCATGATTATTATTATCATTTTTTTGACCAATCAGAACGCCCGTTTTTTGATAGATGAAACTTACATTTAAATTATTGGTAGATAATGTTTAGCTTTAAAGTGCCTTACACTTAGACTGTGTTTTCCAATTATTTTTTTTCTTTTACTTTTTCAATTTGGTGCACTAAATGTAAATAACAATAGTATTGATATTGCTATGGATTAGAATACGAAAAATGCATCATGCAAAAAAAAAAAAAGGGGGATAATAATTGCTGAAAAATATGGGGTAAAGTTACACAATGTCCTTTTTGTAATAACAATGGTACAATTCAAAGTCGTCTACAATGGAAAATAGATGCTATTTTTTTCGAAAGGATAAACAATCTATCATAATATTCAAAATTTTGGACCAGTAATATAATACAAGTTCATGTAAACGAATAACAAGAGGTCCTGTAAAATGCTGAATTCTATTGGACGAGTACACACAACTCTAAAAATGATGAGTCCTAATATAGTTTGTTTGTTTGCATGGGGCTGAACGCCACTTTTAACTGTATTTCAGTCATATCGGGGAGGCTGGAGCACATAACCATGGATACCCGGTATTTCTGACCACAGTACTACCACTATATCCTTTACGAGCATTCAGCTGCTCATCCCATTTAGGTTTACGATTATCCACCCATTGGTGGGAATCAAAAGTTGGAGAGAATATGTGCCGCCGCCGGGGGCCTCGTTTTAAACTGAATCCATATTGTTACAGTGGTCGTACGATATAGATCTAGGTATAAATGAAGTGATGTCATTTGACTTATTTTTAGGTGTGAAATGATACAAGCGCTATACTTACAAAATCCATAAGTTCCCATGACCATTTGTAAAAACCTTCCGAAACTTTCCAGTTCCGTTTCTTGAACCCCTTTCGATGCTTTAAAATGGTTGTACAGTGATACGAAAATATCTTTAGGATTTCTCTGCACATGTACGATCTTTATCCCTTTCTGAAGTATCCGTTTAGGTGTGTGTTTAAGTGGGAAATGAGAGTTGATGATTCTCGGGGAAGGGATATCTGTTATGTCTTCTTTACTTCTGAACTCCAGGAAAACATACTCCTTTGGTTTAACCTCGTACTCTGCCTTACCCTTAATTAACATCATCAGTATCTCCCAGACCCAATGTGTACCTAAAACCGTATTGATCCTTGTCATACGGACGCTTGCAGGAGGTATAGACAGAGATAAGCATATAACTGCAATCCGATCTTAGTCTAAACTACATGTATGATTCTTTCTAAAAAGTATTTTGTACCTAGCGCTTTCAAAATACCTAGCCCTTAGATCTAGTGCATGTTAGAAAAAAAATCAGGGCTGACACGGGTTAAATCCTTCAGTCCGCTTTTTCTTGAATAGAAATTGGTTATTTTACTGTGTTTACCATTTAAGGAAGAGCGTTTGATAATATTTTGTTACAGCATCATGCATGTTGGCATTGCATTCATTGTACCTTAAAATACATTGTATGGAAATCAACATTTAGCATATTATTATAAAATACAGTGAATCACTAAGAGAGACTATCTCCCTAAAAAATGGGTAATAACTTTTAATCATCATTCTAAATACATCCGTGTCTGTTATTAGGTGAAAGTAGTCCTTACATATTGAAAGAGAGGTTAGTCTTCTATGATGTCATAAATGAAGTAAAACAAAATCACCATAGACGACTAAATAATAAAGGCAACAGTAGCTTTAACCCTTTCCTGTACAAACCCGGGATTCTAAGTCACTATGATCTTTTATTTACTTTAAGCATATTTTCTCTGCATGAATTTCATTAGAAACATATACGTATGACACAGATAAATGTAAATCAAGCAAAAAGGATTAGAACGAAAGCAGAAGCTTATAATGTTCTTCTCCCTATTTGTGATTCAATAGCGGAACTAACTGACATTTCTAATAGATTACTTGAATTTTAAATAAATGACACCATACATCATATACATATGATTGTAAGAAGAAAGCGTTTTTGAAAGATAGAAGTGCTTAACAGACTGCGGGAGGGGGGAGGGGGTGAATAGTGTTCTTCAATGTTTATTATGAGAATTATCTTTTTTTTGTTTGGGGAGAAAATGATGTTGAAAAACAAGAAATTGATTGTAGTAAGCAATTTCTCCTTTTCTCACAATGTTTTCTACCATATAGGATGATTTCACTTCAAATTGTATTCAGTTTTCTTTGTCGTCTGCAAACCCTTTCAATTTGGACCAGTTTGAAACTTAATAAAAACTGGAAAGGGTTAATTTCAGGATTGTCCTAGGTCTATGACCTCATTGTAAGGAAACCCGCCAGGAATTGTGAGTAAAAATCGAGATATATTTGGCGAAAGTTATGTCGCGTATGACATATCCGAAACTTTTACATATGGCGTTTTGTATTGACAACAACCACAGTTTGGTCAAACTTGCTGATACGACTCACCTCTATTAAGCGACCACATTCATATAGCGACCAGCATCAATTTCTCCTTTCCAAAACTAAAGGATCTTCATTATTGAACTTTGTTGGTAATAAAATGGCCGAAACTAAATCCTATGTTAGTGGAACTCATTAGAAACGTGTCATGGAGACGTTTCTAATGAGATCAATCAACAAAGAATTAAGTGACAACCCGCAATAACTAATGTATGCAGATGAACATTTTTTTTTACTAAAAAGGACATTTAGAGACAATTTTCATAAAATCCTACAATTTGGCCGTGCCTTGAGTAGTCGCTAAATACATAGTTAATTTTACCTGATTTCTCAAATGTTGCCAGATATATATCATCATCTCGTATTTCCAGCTGTTTCATAGACTCAATATGGAGTTTCATATCCTTAAATGGTATCCGCTCGATCCTACGACTTCTGTAAAGATTTATAAACAATTTGCTTGATATAGCCGTCCGCTAAGTTGTAGTTCGACCTTTTTGTCGACCATTGGGGTGTGGGGATGAAGAACCGATCTAAGCTGTAGTTAGTTTTTGTTGCTCTTCGACACGATGATGAATTCATCGCGATGCTATTTTTTCTACCTATAGGAAAACTATTTATAACAACAACAACATCAACAACAATAACAAACAACAGCAGCAACCGAAAACTAGAAATGAGTTTTACGTCCTCGAGATGAAGTGAAATCTAATCGAAATGCTTCTTATACTCCACTAGACAGAATAAGACATAACTATATTTGGCACTGTCCTTCACTCCCCGATATTTACCAATCGCGGCCGTCAATCAAAATATTAGTCAAGCAATGAAATTATTCATATAGAATGGAAGTCAACTTTGAACTCCGACATTGACCGTCATTTATACTGAGCTTTTGTATTAGCTAGGCGACTTAAACGTCGAAAGTACAGATTATTCAAGCCGTAATTACGACATTTAGCTCCTCAAACTACCTCTCGCTTTTTTAGTGGGACTTCTTGTTAGAGTCAGTGGATGGGTTCAAACGAAGTAAGTGTGCGGGGCCAGTGATTGATCAATTGTCCGGATGCAAGGTATGTATTCTTCAGACTGAATGTTCCAGCTCGATATTAACCGGCGTTATTTTACCAAATCTGCGGCCAGTAACGTGTAGTAAAACGGTGAAATTGTTGGCTGGCGACCCTAACGTCGAAAATATTACTACATTAAAGTCGCTAAACCAACAAAAAAAGATTCGCATAAATGTCGGTCAATATCGAAGTTTAGAGTTCACTTCCGGTCTATGTAGCATTTGATTTGCCATTCGTTTTTTCGGCTTGGCGATCCGTCAGTTGTCCTGATGGGCTAGTTAAACGGGAAAATAACTTACGGATAGAACAAACCGTCATAATGTTGATATTCTAAAGTTGTTCCATGGGATGTTTCTACTGTTATTCGATTCATTTTATCTCTCTTACTTCTTGGTCTGTTTCAGCACTAAAGGAAAAGAACATTTTTTTTATTTTCTTGTCTTACGTATGATTTATACATCTCCCTTTCTTTCTTATTTTCAATAAATTTAATGCTAGGCGTTTGCCATCGCGGTTGGCTGATTTTTTAAAACTTTAGTGATATCATCGAAAAATATGTAAAGACACTAAATACTAGTACTTTAACCTAAGATGATTTCGCGTCATCTAATTTCGCAGGAGAAGCACTAATGAAATTATTAACAAGTCCCTGAATATTAAATACTTCGTTAACTTTCGGAAGTATCTCCGGGATTTATCGGTTACCGTCTCTCAAATACCCAGATTTGATCCTCCCAATAATTAGACAAATGTATTGCAACAATCAAGCATGCCTGATCTATTTGCCCCCTTGATTATTACCCTTGCTTTAATCAAAGTACTGAAAGAGAGCAAATTTGATTATAATGATTTCCAGCTGTCTAAAGAATTCGTTCGGAGAAGAGTATCGACTGTTTTTCCCTTGATTATATACAGCGCTGTTCAAGATTTGGTAGGTTTAAAAATTTCATGAACATGATTTCTTCATATGTAGTGAAATAATTTTTTTAATCTTACGCTGTGTGAACTTTGTAAGGTTATTCAGATATACTAATTCCTCCTGAAGAAAACAGCTCTGCAAATTATTGTCAAAATGGAGAAATTGCTTATAGAAATCAGTTTCTTAATTACTCACATTTTTGTCTTTCCAGTAAGTGAAATATTCTAAAATTATATTAAATTCAAAAGTTGGCTATCATTCGAATCAATCTTAACTTTTAAAATCAGGTAATGGGTTCTTAATAAGATTAGACTTACTTGCCAAATATCAAATGTAAATGAATCAACCGTATGAAAGATATTCTAGCAGACATCAGTAAATTTAACCCATTACCAGTCGAGAAAATTTTGGACAGATCCAGTTTTAAAGATGTTGCAGACGATAATTTTAAGGTGTTGAAATCTTAAATTGTTTTGTCCGTCTTGGGTGAAAAACATAGTGGATATTAATGAAATTACTTCTTACGAGCAATTTCCTTATTTTCCACAATGTTTCGACAGGTTTCTTCAAATATCTTTTGGGCGTTAGAGCGTCATTTTGTGGGAATGGATGAACCATGAAAACACTTAGAATATACTACAATGTACACATCTATTTCAGATTAACAGGAAAAGGTGAACTCGGTCGTATGACCTAATTTTCAATGAAATTCATTTAAAGGGAGGTATCGATGTTTCTTAAACCTAGATAAGAAAAATTGCCAAGTGCCGAAAAATAGACCCAAACGAACATTTAATACTTTAAGTTAGGTCAGGTATTGTCTTGGTGGTTATCTAATAGACCTAAAGTGGCTTTTCCTTGTTATATCGGAAAGGTTCAGCGGAATTCCAGGTTATTTTTAGATATCACGGAATTCGGCTGTCGACATCGGATGACCTCATTTGCATATGACCCAGTCAAATGAAGGTAACAAATTTACTAGCGAAACAGCCAACGTCCTAAGTCATGTCACATGAAAGGATTGATCTTTACAGACCGACTAGCGAACATTACTCCTGATGACGTAACGATGACGTTGGTTTGATGTAATTTGAACTCTAACGGTTATTCGCGCCACGTGAATGCCCTATAATCTTCGTAGCTGACTCGGATTAATTTTAAAATAGATTAATAGCCTACGTAGGCTATTAGAGAAATACCCTGCATTTTTCTGATGAGCGACCTCATATTTTTGCAAAACTACTATTCGGCATATTGTTTTCAAATAGTTTATGAGAAGAAATAAAAATAATTAAAATCTGTGACATGAAAAAACATCGATACCTACCTTTAAGCATAGAAATAAGGATTTTCTTTTTTGTTTTTAGACTTGTTTGGTTAAATAAAATGGGACGAACAAGAAAATGCATTCTGTATAACGACATACTTGAATCAAAAGAGTATTTTATTGATGTTCATTATAATTTCCTACTTTCCCTTAACTATTTTCTGGGACTAGTTTAAAAGTTATTTGTCCCATGCCAATTCACACAATAATGATGCCACAGGAGAGCTATTTTCTCTAAAAAAGAAAGGTTTACCTGATTATCTTGCGAATTTTTGAATCGGTTACAATATTTTACCGACGTAAACTTTACAGTTTCTAGTCATACAAAAACCCAACATGGTAACACATGAAAAAAGTAACGGTGTCAAATAAATCTAAATAACATAGATAAATTACACAGTTACACATAGACCTAAAATTAGGTTCAATATTGAGTTTCTTCGTGAGTCATTATTCATTGCCAATCTAAAACGATGGTCATGTAATTACTGCATTGTCATTACATGATATCAACCGAGATCCCGTCGCCAACCAGATATATTTCCCAAAGTCATTGTCCGATCTTAATTTGTGTATGTCCCATTGTCTGCCTTCGATGCCATTTAGAGTGCCGATAATTTAAACCATAACCATAGACTGATCCAAATTGATAGGAGTTGCTGACAACAATTTCAAGTGGGTGAAATATTAAATCTTTTCAAGTCTCTGGTTTGAAATCAATTTAGGATAATGATGAAATTGCTTGATTCAAGCGATTTCGTCATTTTACTAAATATATATCTAGTTGTTCTTCTTGAAGGACGTCAGAAAGGGCCAATGTGAGGGAATGGGTTAATCACATTGTTTGACCATTGTCCGTCTTCGGCCACTGTTTACCTTTTCGTATTTTTTCTATACAATGGGCGAATAATTGAATTCGCAAATTCGTTTTATGGCATATATATTTTTGAAAATAAAAAAATCGCCTATTACAGTACAGTTTTTTAAGTACTTGAAGAAATGTCGACCAGAATAGAATTGTTTAAAAACTAATGGGGCAATTGGACCTCCATATTTTGACAGAAGTAAATGTTCTATGTATCAAGCAGAAAAAATCTCTGTCGTGCTTAATGATGATCCATACAATTTACTTCGACGAAGATTTGAAAAAAAAGGGTTATCACCAACTTCAGTGAGTGTTTCAGATGCAGACTATTCAACATATGTTAAAAATCGACCAAATTAAATGGATAGTCATGCATTTTTAAAAGATTAAAGGTGCATACACTGTACCTTATGTAATGTATTCGTGTCAAAACTTACTTTGTTTATTCATTAAGTTCACAACATACAGATTTTTAAATAATTTTGTTGAAGAACTCGCCTAATAAGATTAGTGTTTCCAAGCTTTCTTGTCGAAGTCTATAAACCTTATGTGGTCATTAGTAGAAATTAAGGAATTGTGAATGTTTAATGTCTTAAAACGAATATTTATTTGAATTTAGTACATAGACTTCTTTAATAATATAACAATACCTTAAGTTTGAAAAAAGAAAGAAAAAAATCGTAGAATTATAGAAAAGACTAATACAAATGTACTTCTTAGTCTTCTGCTAGAAGTTTATTGCCTGAATATTGTTTTAAGAAAGGGAGAAAACAAACAAAGAAAAAACTGTATTTTAGAACCTTACAAAAATATCACTTTAAATAATTTTGACTGATTATGCTTAGAAAAAAAAAAAATGAAAATTTGCTACCGAGTTTTCCAAGGTGCAATTGACCGATCGCGGCTGTCAATGAAATGACTTGTAGACCAATGAAATCATTCGTTTAGATAAGAAACGAAAAGCAACTCCAACATTGATCGCCTTTCTAGTTAATCTTTTTGTTGGTTTGGCGACTTCAACGTCGTAACTACAGTTTATTCAAGCTGTGTTAACGACGTTTAGGTCGGCAACCAAGTTAAATTCTTTTTTGTTACGAGTGACTGGCTATAAATAACGCTGTTTAGTTTCAAAGAGGGGCTTCCTGTTGGAGTCAGCATGCGTGGCAAAAGGAGTAAGTAGGCAAGGCCAGCGATTGGTCGATTAAATTTGACAGGTACAAGTATGAAAGCAGGGTATACTTGAAAACGCATTATTATTTTACCGTTTAGCTGGTGATCCCAATTTTTTAGTTGTTTCTTGTCAGGCACATAGTTAACTAATTTTTAAGAGGTTTTGGTAAAATTTGAATGCTACGGTGAAACTGTAGAAATTGTCTTTTAATAGTTGTCTAGAATGTCAAAGGATGCATGAATTGATAGATCGCGGGTGTCATAAAAAAATCGCTATTCAAACCGAATAAGGCATTAAGACCGGATTGGAACTTTGAACTCCAATATAGATCAATATTTATAAAGAGGTGTTATTCGGACGGTGATTTAACTACAGCTCTGCATCCTTCGGATAATTGACCAATCGCTGGCCATGCTCACTTATTCCGTTCGGCACGCCCATTAACTTCAACAGTAAGTTCCGCTTCGATATATGCCGCCATTATTTTTTTTTCAAACTTTTAGGCTAGTAGGGTGTATAAAAAAAGTAGAATTGTTGGTTGGTGACCTAAATAATCAAAACTAGTTCACATAAATGGCAGCCAATGTTTGAGTTTAAAGTTAGCTTCTAGTCTAAATGAACGATTCCATTGGTCAACTGATTGTTTTATTGACAGCCAACATTGCTCAATTACTTGTAATGCATTTTACCGAATATCTCCCTTTATTCCTTAGTACACGATTTTTTTTACACTTTTTCTCATTATACGTGTATTTTAAATTCTCCTGCCATAGTTCGGAAATGTTTTTTTTATGACCAAAGCAATTTTTTGCCGTCTTGTCAAATAAAGAAAAACAATGTCAAATAGATTACGAGAGCACAATATGGGCCATGCCAGTGCTGCTGGATCTTTATGCCTTAAGTAGACATGTCTAAATACAATATCTGAGTTCGGTATGGCACAAGTGTCAAGGCCTTTTCACAAGTAATAGACATGTAAACTATGACATCGTTTATTTGAATGGGGTTTATCACTACTTTCAACAGTATTTCAGTCATATCACGGCGGCTGAAGTACCAAGCCATAGATTCCTAGTATTTCTCACACCACTACTTCTCTACACTCCTCTCCGAGCCTCCAACTGCTCATCCAACTTAGTTATATGATTGTCTATCTCTTAAATATAAGATTGTCTACCTATTGGTGGGATATAAATCTCGCGGACATCGAGCCCTGTACCTAGTGATTGAGAGTCCAGCTCTATGGCCGCAGCCGTGAAATAAGTTCTTTGACAGAAGATATAAGTCGCCACCAGGGCTAAAGTATAATTTTGAGTTTTCTTCGAAAACAACCGAGCTAAACGGACGATCCACACACACAATGTCAATATATTTGGACTGTCTTTCATAAAAAAGATAACAAAACAAAAGAAAAAAAATACGTCAATTTTTTTTTGTAAAAAAAAAGTCCCGTTTTGAGAAACGTTCACACAGGAAGTTAATACATTGGCTTCTTCAGCCCGTTACCTTATGAATGAGATGAATAGGTCCCGCGCTTTGAACTGCCCTACGCAAGTAATAATTTTTCACTGAATATCAACAACTATAATCAGAATAATTTCCATATATTACAAAACGAACAAACTATTCATATCTTAGTCTCTGTCACTGACGCGCTTAACGTTATCTTATTTCCCACTTTTCCCTCCTTTTTCATAAACTGAATTCTTTGCCACACATTGTGGAGAAAACTTTTGCCCCATCTTAATCAAAGCGCTAAAACAGATATGTATACAGGAGATATATAATCTGGACAGAAAAAGTTTGATGGTCGGATTATGGGAGGTGCCACTTTTTACCCAAATCTATTGTCGATTATGCGCAGATCTGCCAATTTGTGCGTTAGGGGACATAACCTGCCAACAATTATTTTCATCCCGTTGAGGTATTGTAACGATATATTTACATGTATATATCGTTACATATTTTTACCCGATCAAAATGCTTTGAAGGGATCTGATAAAGGCCACCCAAGGATCCTTCCTGTGAATTTTGGTTGAGTTTTGTTCAGTACTTTCTGAGAAGAAGATTTTTAAAGTAAAAGTTGAATGACGGACGGACGGACGACGGACACCACATCATGACAAAAACTCGTTTGCTTTCAGCCAGTGGAGCTAGCGAGGGAGGGCTAGAGAGTGAGAGAGATGGGGGAATGGAGCGTGTAGCCTGTATTTCTTTCCATTCGCTCGTTAAGTTTTGATAATTTTGCCAAATTCAGAACACTCACACGAAAGTACTGTACACCAAGCCGACAGCTTTCAATGAGTCATATCCCGCCTTCGTCCTTCTCGCCTCAATCGGGCGTATTAATTTATGGTCAGATCCGATCTACTTTTCATAAGACAGAAGATCACATTGATTGAGGTAAATGTTTTTACGTTATGTTTTCACATTAAACTCTGCATGGGTTTGAATTTATAGCATAGTAACATAAGCCTGAGATTGCAATCTCAGGCTAAAAACCAGATTTTGAATTCTTGTGTGCTTTATAAACAGTTTTGCCAACCTTGAATTGTGTTATATATTATGCCTGTCACGCGAAAAGGGAAATTCACACTCGGATCAAATCGGGCAAAGCTTCTCGTAAAACATATATCTGGTATATTGCCTGGAGGATATCAGGCCAACAAATGTCTTTATTAACCAAATGCCGCATTTACGCTTTTCGACAACCAGAAGATATATGACTATGAAAAGCTTTTTGTAAAAAGGAGAAATTCACTTGACAATTTCTCATTTACTCATATCAAAATTTGGTATTTATCTTTCAATTTTAGAACAATTTGAAATGTCATCTGCAACTTCTTTAAAATTAGACCAGTCCTAAATTATGTCGTGTGGTAATGGGTTAACACGCGTAATCAGCTCCTTAGACCCCGTATGTTTACATACATGAACCCGGACTGATAATTTACGCATGTAACACTTGGACCGTTCACATATCGCAACTGGGTTTCCTAAACCTCATAAATAAAGCTCGCTGAAGCTGTACATACTAGCTTTTGGTCTGCACTTAATGATATCACTAGTATTACGATACAAACAAAATGATACAGATTAAAGGTAATGTAACGAGAAAAAATAAACCATACAATAAGAAATCGACATTTTGGGCTTTGCTGACGTGGTAACAACCGACATGATCATTGACGGATCGCTGACCACGCCCACTCACTCTGCCAAAACGATTTCGGTATTAAAAAGACAAAAAAGTTATGTCCGGGTAATACTAGAAACACAAGGTCCATAACTACTTAAGACGTTAAAATGGAGTTCATGCACAATGAAATATCTTTTCCCCCAAACACGAGCAACATTGAAGAGAATCTGCAGGATATTCTGATCGAGAAATAATTATATGTGGTCTTTGCGACTTTAAAGAAATCATTAAAAAATACGGCATTTGTTTTTTATATAATATCGGGGATAACTTCCTTCCAATCCTTTATTGAACCCTTATTTTTTCAATTCTTCTTACTGCCGACGCTCCGTGAGCTCCGACAGAAAGTTTGATATGTTCTGATCCGTGTGACTGGCAATATTTTTTGTAAATAACTCCATTTAAAAACGAGATAAAATGTCCCGTCGGAGGTCAATGGGCGTGGCCAGCGATCCATGTTTTACTAATTTATTTTTTGATTTTCATGTCTTCTTTTTGATTTAACGCACTCATAATAAACATAATATTCGTCACAAGGTCACGCCGAATTTGACAAGCTATATATCAAGCACACCCAGAAACAAAATCCGACGAAAAAGCGACAAGTTATGCGACTGAACAGTAACACCCAATCATGCCAGAGAATATTTTTGTGTAGGATCATGGTGCAGAGGCATAAAAGAATAGTTATAATTTACTGTACATTCCATAATCCGGTATTGATGTATTATTATTATGCTGCCCCGTATGACAAGTGTCAATTCAAGGTGAAAATCATCAAGACCAATTTGATATAGACAGAAAGTTACCATCCTAAACATACGGATACATCATGCATGCTCTAATCGAAGTTACCATCCTAAATATACAGGTATATCATGCATGCTCTAATCGTTTGTTTTTTTTTTTTTTTTGCAATGAGCATTCAATAATATTAAAACTCCGATTGTTTCAGATTCTAGAATGTAACAAGCTGGAAGGAAAAAGACATTTTTTGAAGAAGGTTACGTATTACAGATTTGACAAAGCAAGTTTACTCTACGACGACCTATTTCGACTTTTTGATGAAAAGCAGTTTTCAAGATCTAATGAAATGTTCGAACCCGGATCCGCTTTGAGGACATTGAAATGACGATATAAGCATTTTAATGTTGAATGCAAGTATATCAAAAATTGGGGGGTAATAGCTCGAATCATAGTAGGATAGATTTATAAATGTTTTACTACAGTGGGGTTAAATAGATTTTCGTGAAAATTTGATATATCAAAAGTATCTGCTATTTAGATAGTTTTCGAAGTAATGTTTACAACAGATGTTACTTCTTCCAGCCAAATCTACTATATGCCCTATCCCCTACTTTGAAACATCGTTCTGAATAGGATGAGGTCGTTTGTCTTCGGAAATGCCGATAACGTCCGATTTGCTAGTGGAAGCCAATGGCGTAATTGACACGTCATGGAAACCATAAAAAGACATATTTCGGTGCGATCGAGAGTTAACGTCTTTACCGGATAAATTCTGGTTCCATTTAGACTAATTTGGCGTCTCGCAACGCAAAAAAAAATATGCTTCTTTTTTTCAAAGCTGAAAGAAGGGATTTGACTGCATTTGTAATCATTATGTCTTTTCATTACAAAAGAAGCCCGGTCCATTCTTTTAATTGTCTGAAAGCATTAAAGTTAGAGATTTGAAAATTGGGAGCATTTGTTTTCTTCCATAATCTGCGCAAGAACAGCTTAAAGGTAGCCCTTTTCATTTAACTAAAAGGAAAAATGTCACATTTTTTACAACCGCTTTCGGCTCAAAGTCTCTGTTTTAACCCATTCCCAACATTCCCTCCTTTTCGCGCTTCCCCAGAAAAAGGCTTTGGAAAACATTATGCACATGATGAAATTGATTGTGTCAAGCAATTTCTTCATTATCCACAATGGCTCTATGCAAAAAGATTAAAACAATTAAAATCTAAAATTCCATTAACTTGAAATTGTCGTCTGCAGTTTCTTTCAATTTGGACTGATCTAAAATGTTGTTATGTTGGAATGGGTTAACAATTAGAACACTGAAGGTCCAGGTGTACCAATTTTTTATCTCCGATTTTCTACGACCCTCTACAGTTGTTATACGACCGTTTTGATTCATTTTACATTTATTGTCTTCGTGTTAAAACTTCCATTTACATTTGTATAATTAAAATTTTTTATCAAAATTGAAGCAACAATGGAGAAAGAGATAGGATAGTAACGACGGTGCATTGACATAACTGTATGCATTCTAAGGGCGAAGGTACTATTAACCCATTACCATACAAGAAAATTTTAGACTTGTCCAATTGGAAACGGTTGCAGACGACTATTTTAAGCCTATTAAATTTTGGATTTTTTTACCTTTGTGGTAGAAAACATTGTGGATAATGAAGAAATCGCTTTGATACAAGCAATTTCTTCATTTCGCACAATGTTATCCAAAGCTTTTTTTCTTGGGGGGCGTCTAAAAGCGTCATTGAGTGGGAATGGGTTAAACCGGCTCTTGAACAGATCTACATGAACATTTGATATGGGGAAATTATCTGCTTTTCCAATAGCTATTAATATCTTTTCCATGATACCTAGTTTCTCTTTGTGTTAAATTTACTTGATTCACTAGAAATTTAATATGTGAAATATTCCCTATATGATACGTCATGGAAACTGCAAGTATGGCAATTTTCGGCGCAATCGACATATAACGTATTTACCCGATGATTTCCGGTTCAATTCGGGTTGTTCGTCGCTGAATTTTTAGGCGCTTCTTTTCTCTTTTTGTAAAGTTATAAACAGTGAATTTTTTGAAAAATCAGCTTTTTCGCAGTCTAACAAATGTCTGAAATTTGAAAAGCAAACAGTTTCTTTAAAATATGTGCAAGAACCGCTTTAACTATCCCATTTACCTTATTTGTATAACACAGACATAAAGAGGGGACTGACTAACTCCCGCTGTCTGGTACCCCGCAACCAGGGTATCAGCCCAAACAATACCCAGCTTATGAATAACGACTGAAAAACATTTTTTAGAAGGTCATTGATGATAAAAATATTGATACAGTTTTAAATATAGAACGGTTTCTAGATTCAAAAATCGTCAAAGAGTGAACAGTTTCGATCTTGTTCACCTTTCCCTGCCCGTGCAGGGTGACCAGAATCGATACTATACACCACCAGGACGTCAAGTGACGAATAAAATCTTGTTAAGCAAATATTGACTAGAAATTTAGAAAAAAGCGGTTTCCAAAGTATTTAACCCTTTCCTATATTTCAAAATTTACGACCGGTCAAAATAAGAGGGTTTTGCAGACGAAAATTGAATTTTATTAGAAAAATAAACATTCAGCAGGGTAGTAAATATTAAAGAAAAAGAAGAAATTGCTGCTACAAGCAATTTCTTCTTTTTCTACAATTGTTTCTCAATCATAAATCCACAAGGACCTAAAAACAGAGATTAAACAGAAAAGGGATAACTTAAAATATAAATCCCGTCTATCCTTTACTTGTAAACGAGAAAAACAGAATCAAGGGTGAATAAACAGGACTCATTCCGCTGTTGATAATTTGCAATAAGGTTGATTGGCTTCTAGAACATTGTAGCTATGACCAAAATAAAGTCACAGGGCTAATGGTTATGCTACGAGAATCATGCATTTAAGTACACACTTTTCAGTCAGCGGGTTTCCGGACGGTTTTCGCGATATACAATCACATTAAACCCATTACCAGATGGCGAGACTATAGATAGATCTAAATTAAATGTTACAATTCAATAATTTTCTAAAGTAACTATTCAATGTTTCAATAAAGAACTCCAACAGTGTTAAGCATAAAACTCAAATTACGAAGTTCTCACGTTGTCTGTTTCGAGCTACATGCGTTTATAATTATTTAACCCTTTCATGGACAAATCCGTGATTTTACGTAGCCGTGATTTTATATTCCAGAAAACATTGTGGTAAAAGAAGAAATTGCACATAGGATGGTTTGATTTAAAACTGCATCCAATTTTCATTGTCGTCTTCAACCTCTTTCAATTTGGACCAGTCTAAAATTTCAAAAAACAGGAAAGGGTTAAAGTTAAATTTTTCATAACAATTCAATGTTTCAATTCCAATAATTCCATTTTCGGACGGGAATCAGCTACTTGTTTTGTCACAAGGCTATTAATCGATTGAATGGGGTTTAACGCCGATTTTAACAGTATTTCAGTCATATCGCAGCGGCTGGAGCACCTTACAATGGATTCCAGGTATTTCTCTCACAAGTACTACCACTACATCCTTTCCTAGCCTCCAGCTGCTGTCCCACTTAGGCTTATAATTATCCACCCATTGGTGAGAGACAAATGTCGGAAAGAATATGTGCCGCCGCCGGGGATCGAACCCTTGACATCCCATGATTGAAGATTAGGAGTCTGACGCGCTACCGACTGCACTATGACGGCGGCAACATGGCTAATAAACGACCAAGATCGGTCTATTATCTGTCGATGCAGAATAAATTACCATCTTGAAATGTAAGCAAGATAGACTAAGAATTGTTTTCCCTTCACTTTTCATCAAATATTGTTGATGAGCCTAGTCACTTAAAGCCATGCCTGGCAACCATTATTTCCGGGGATCCACAGGAGGAATCTAAGAGATATGCAAGCAAAGGAATATAACTGAAAAATGCCCGTCTATAACCTTATTTGTTTACGCCGAAAAAGATGTTCTTTTAGTTCGGAAACATTAGCAGCAACAGTATCATCTGCAACAACGCCGATTAAAACTCATAGTGACGTCATGATAATGTTTGTTTTAGCAGATTCAAACCGAAACGGTTATAAAATATATATAACGTGGTCATAGGTACCATGTGAATGTGCCTCAGCGTAATCTAAAAATAGTTTTAAAGCGTACGTCTGCTACACACCCTGGTTTATTTTGATGAACAGTCTATGTTTTCCGAAAAACTACTTTTCAGAGAATTCTATTCAAATAAAACATTAGAGGGGATAAAATAATTAAAATCTTTGACATGGAAAAAAACATCAATATCTCCCTCTAACTCAAATGGAAACAAAATGTCAAAAAATGTCTGACCAAATCTTCAAAAGTTGGACATCTCGCATATGAAGTACGTAGCAACGTGATAACGATATCTATATCTTTGATTCGGCTGCGATGCCTCTATGGGAGGGGGGAGGGGGCAAAATGAATCCTGCTGTTAATTCTTCCAAAACAGTTGGATTATAATTTCGATATTATCACTAGGTTATCGTTGGGATTATCCAGTGATAAATTGCAGAGGAATCTCTATGATGAATCAAAGCAGCTAAGCAGTTTTTTACATTTTTTTGTCAAGCGAAATAAGGCGAATACATGTACTGAATTTCTTGAGTTTTGGGATTCATTACCCTAGATAGAGAATCAATGGATGGCTACCCGATCAAGTAACATGAAAAAGATTCTGTCCAGTCTTATTTGTCACAGGCTGTATTTAAATTTAAAATCTGTATCCACTAAATTTTCCTTCAACCAGGCGTCCATTTTTTCATTGTCAGCGACTGTGAACCAGTTTTTCCAATCTCCAACTTCACCTGAAACAACAACAAATTTAGATATATGTAAGTTGGCGACGAAAAGGTTCATACGGTCGGTATTCCTAAACAGAACTCATATTTGTGTATAGATAATCTTGCTCAAGCGACCACTTATATTAAGCGACCACGTCCATTAAGCGACCATAATCTAAATACGTTTTTTTAAGAGACAAATCTCTTATGAAGAGAAGGTAAATCCTTTATTATTGGATTTACAAAGGATAAACGAGAATTATGTAAAAATATATGTATTAAATCAAATCTATCCCAATTCTTCATATCTTTGGCAAAAAGGTGTACTAAGCGACCATTTTCTTAAGCGACCACTGTTGGTCGTCCCTTGAGTGGTTGTTTAATACAACATTTACTGTAAATCAAATTCAAAGATACGTGGCATATAAAATTTGTAAGTAAAACTACCCCTTGTCCTATTACGCATAAGTAAATGTCTCTGTCGTTGGAGATGGAAAATACACCTATAGAATATAGCAAGTTCTCTTGTTGTATTACTTAGAGAGATCTCTACAGGAAAATGCATTGGCAATGCAAAATGTTTTTGGAAATAGCTAAAGGTGTATTGTTTCTTAATTTCTGTAATCGCTTTAAAATAAACGTGTAACCCATGCAAACATACAACAAGTGATGTAATTTAAACCCTTTTCATGCTGATCCCGAAATATTTCTGCTTTAACAATGGCTTTGACAGGTGTATAGACTAAAATCAGCCTGAACAGACGTGCAGTCTGAATTTAGCCTACACTACCTGATTGTTACCTTTTTTTGGTGAATATTCTTTGAACACAAAATCGATCCAATCATGTCAAAGTTGGGAAAAGAGGATAATATTGAGCAGGACAAGGTTTAAGAAGGAAGAACTCTGACATTTCCACCAAAGCAACTACTCAGCTCTTTTAACCCTTTTCTGTTAAATCCCTCGATTTTACGTCCCTGTGGTTTTAGATTTAAGAAAGCATTGTGGAAAAAGAAGATATTGCAATTTCTTCTTTTCCACAACATTTTCTACCATGTAAAAATTTTTTTTCAATTAAAATCAACTTCAAATTGTCGTCTTCAAAACCTTTGAATTTTGACAGGTCTAAAATTTTGACAACAGGAAAGGGTTAAAGCTTTTAGTCTTCGAATACTCAGATTAATCTTTTTTAGCAAACTGGATGCTCTTTCCATGGTCAGTAGACTTGTGTTTAAAATAAGAAGTGTGTTTGCAAATTGTATTTTGTTGATTGAATGGGTAAAACACCATTTTTAACAGTATTTCAGTTATATCGCGGCGGCTCGAGTACCTAACAATGGATTCCTGGTATTTCTCAAACCAGTACTACCACTACATCCTCTCCCAGCCTCCAGCTGCCATCGCACTTAGGTTTACGAATACCCACCCATTGGTGACAATCAAATATTTTCTATCTTAACATCATGTTTTGATATGATATTTCGATTTGTTTTTATATTTCATAGGCTGCAAATGAACTCCATTTGGTTCAACATTAACGAATATGCATGAGACATTCTTTAGTTCATTGGATTTTAGATACCTCTATCTTTCGAGGTAAACTTTGTGGATAATGTAGAAATTGCTTATAGCATGCAATTTCTTCATATTCCATATGGTTTTCCCGAACTCTTTTATTTAGGGCCGTAAACAGCATGATTGTGTGGGATTAGATTAACCCATTCCAACACAGTGGAATTTTAGACCGGTCAAAATTGAAAGGAGCTGCAGACGACAATTTCAAGTTGATGGAATTTCAAATTTTTTCGTTTTTCTGCATAGAAAACATTGTGGACAATGAAGAAATTGCTTTATACAAGCAATTTCTTCATTTTCCACAATGTTTTCCAAAGCCTTTTTATTGAGGGGCGTAAAAAGGAGGGATTGAGTGGGAATGGGTTAAGGGTCCATTATTCTTTCCAGTTTTTGATATTTTTTCCCCCAACAAACGGATAAATAATCGCTTTAGTTTTTGAAACGGGTGTAGGCTCGGATAGAATTGTGTGGTAGACCTGAAAAAAGAATGATGTGATTACAGCTTAGAAAAGCTTTGGTCGCCCTACTGCAATATCATAGTTAAACTAATTTCATCTCCAACAAACCTTTAGTATTTACTAGGGTGTGTATTTGGAAATTACATAGCAGATCATTTAGAATACATTGTTAATGTATATCCAATTTATGTTGTAATATTTGGATGAACGCCCTTAAACAGCTAGAAAACTTGTTCATGCGTAGTCAACAAAGTTTTATCCTCTTTAGTATTTAACCGATTACCATACACTGACGCTTTTTGACGCCCCTGGCGAAAAACAATTGGGAAAACTTTGCATAAAATGAAGAAATTGCTTGGTGCATTTTCATCCTTTCCACCATGTTTTCTACCCAGAAAATTGAAAATCTATTCTGAAATTCCATTATCTTTAAATTGTCGTCTACAACCCCTTTCCAATTTGGACCAGCCTGAAATGTTGCAGTCTGATAAGATGTGAAATGAAATTCAAAGGTTTTCATGATATACATCACAATTGTCTGATAATTGCTACGTCGGCCAAAAGAACCCAAGAACTTTGGGAGAGATTATGGAAAATTGATAAATTACTTGTTGCAAGCAGTTTCCTCATTTTCTACCTTTTTCTATCCTAATATACAGGTTTTAATAATAATATCCACTAAGAATTGTCGTCTGCAACGTATTGGACCAGTTAGAAAATGTTATCGTCTTGTGATGGGTTTATGTTAAACAATTTCCTTTAAGATATGGTCATTTTTATATTTCAGGTCCCCTGACCGAAGATCATGGTAACCTGTTGCGATCATGTTTCGTCCGTCGTCGTGATCCGTAAGTAGTGCATTAACTTTTACATTTTCGACTTCTTCAGAAGAACCATTGGACTGATTTCAACCAAACTCTACAGGAAGCTTTGATACTTGGTATGTAGCATCATCTGGTGGACGTTTATCTGCTTTTGTGCTCTTTGGACTCATGTGATCGATAAGACCTCGTTTGTGAATGAGAAAGATGGTGTATTCTTAGCCCTTTCCTGTTCAGTCCCTGTTTTTTTTACTTCCCTGTGTTTTAAAACATAGTGGAAAAAGAAGAAAATTGCTTGTAAAAAGCAATTCCTTCTTTTCCCCAAATATTTTCTATCCTACATAGGGATTATTTTTCATATAAAATCAACTCTAATATCTCGTCTTCAAAACCGTTGAATTTGGACAGGTCTAATAAAGGGTTAAATTACAGAAAAAAAAGTTTGCATGGATAACAGATCATATTTAACGCTTATGTCAACTATTAAAGAACACAAGACAAATTAAAGCCAGTATTCACCTTTTCGGTACATCATTTGTCCCCCTTTCTTCTCCTTAGAGATGCAACTAAAATCTTTCAGTTCGTCGTTGGCATTTTTCAGGTTTTTAAAGGAGCACGCTTCAGCTATTTTCTGAATAAGGTCATCGCTTCTTCCACATTGTAAAAAGTCGTTCATTCTTTTGATCTCACGAATCGGATCCTGTCGAAGTATAAAATAAAGTATTGTAAGTTAATTACCTTGTGTTTAACCCTGTCATGCTGAATTAAAATCCTTTATAGAATTAACAACTCTGGCATAAAGGGGACAAACAGGAGTTGTAGACAAAGATAGGATTACACTTGTGTGCAGGGTGGTCTTCTTCCATACCTCCTGAAAAAAGGAATATTTCGGGTCCAGAATTAGATAGTAAACTCTTTTACTATAATTGCTCGTTGATCCTAACCACTGTCTCCCCAGGCCACTCCCTCTGAATTCACTTCGATTTTAAACTGTATTACTTTTCAAATTCTATTAACAGTACATTGTAACAAACAAGAGGACCATGATGGTCCTATATCGCTCCCCTGAGTATGCTGGCTCAAGGCTTTATGATATAATATCAAAGCCCTACACCTAATAATTTTGGAGAAGAGGAATTTTTAAAGATTTACTTCTTTAATCCTAGGTATAGTGAAGATCCCATATTGAGCTAATTTCAAGAGTACTGTAAATTCTTTGAAGTACTTTGGTAGAGGGTCAATAGGCATTAATGAATACCAAATATCAAAGCATTAGGCCTTATGGTTTAGAAGAACAACATTTTCTATGATATGCTCCTTTGTTCCTTTCAGGGATTGCAAAGCAAAGGGCTTATTTTCAGAAAAGAGTAATTCTATGAAAAGTATTTTATTACAGGGTCAAAAGGTATTATTACACACCAACTATTAAAGCCCTTTGCCTTATGGTTTGGGAGAAGAAGATTTTTTAAAGTATTCCTCATTTATTTATAAGTAAATAAGAGATCGCACAGAAAAGGGCTAATTTTCAGAATACGGTAATTATATGGGTATTTTGGTAGATGAGCAAAAGATGGTTATTTAAACAACATATCAAAGTTTTAGGCCTTATGGTTTGCGCGAAGAAGATTTTTAAACATTTCTTTCTTTATTTCTATGTAAAACCAGGGATCGCATAGAAAAGGGCTAATTTGAAGAATACGGTAATTATTTCAAATATTTTGGTTGAGGGTCAATAGATGATGATTTATAAAGAATTTCACATCTCCAGGCCATACATTTTGAGAGAAGAGGATTTTAAGTTTTCCTCATTTATTTCTATGTAAAACCAGGGATCGCAGAGAAAAGGGCTTATTTTTAGAATATGGTAATTCTTTGAAGTATTTTGGCAGAGGGTCAATAGATTATGATTTATACAAATATCGAAGCTCTAGGCCTTATGGTTTGGGAGAAGAATCCAAAGTTTTCCTTCTTTATTTCTATGTAAAATATTTCTATGTAAGTGATCGCACAGGGAAGGGCTAATTTTCTGAATACGGTAATTCTTTGTATATTTTGGTAGAGGGTCAATGGATGATGATTTGTACCAAATATCAAAGCTCTAGGCCTTACTGCTTTAGAGGAGAAGATTTTTTAACGTTTTTTCACTCCGTTGCCATGGCAACCAGCGTTCTTCATGGATTTCAATTCTTTGAAGCATTTTGAAAGAGCATGACATAAGGATCTTTTCTGAGAAGTTTGGTTGAAATTCCATGGTTTGTTTAGGAGGAGAAATTTTTTTGTAATTGAGGACAGACGGTGACAGACGATGACCGATCACAATAGCTCATCCAGAGCAGTTTGTGCTCAGGTGAGCTAAAAAAAGAAATCATTTGTTGGCGACCTTAACGTCGTAACTACAGCTTGAATAAGCTAGAATGATGAAGTTATGAGTTCAAAGTTCTCTTTCGATCTATAAATAATCTGAGCACTGGGTCTCTCAAAAACACAAGCGAACGGTCATTTAAATCAGAGGTATTATAAGATGTAAAGTTTTTGCACGACAATGGCGCTCTTTTCTCTGGAGATAGTTGAGCGTAGGTGTCTCTTGACGAGATTTTCATGAAAATTCGATAAATGAAGTATATCTGCTTTCCTACTGTAGTTATTGTTATTTCCCGTTAAATGTTCTATTTTCTTTTTAAATTTACCGAACTCACTTAAATTTAATATAATGTAGCATGGTCCTTATGTCCTATTTTGAAATATCGGAATTTATCGGCTGAGGTCGTTCGTCTTCGGGTGATGTCGATAGCGACTAAAATGCTAGCGGACGCCCATGCTACGTCATTCTATAATAGTGGGATATATTTGATGAAAGCTAAAAACTGTGATTACTTGCCTCTTTTATATCTTCATAAAACACGTGCATAACTTGATCTGGATTTTCCTTTGCGAGTCGTTCCCATTCTTTAACGTACATAAACCATGGATATAGGTGATCTGAAATAGAACCATCATAAAGGATTCATTTATTCATCTTGTAAAAGGCATTGAGCCTAAAAGTTTGTCCTAGGTACATGTTTGACAAAAATATTAGGATTTTCGTATTTGTTTCATGTAATTGATGGATCGCTGGCCCCGACAACTGAATCCACCGGCCGCGTCCACAGGGACTAGTCACGAATTGATTTTTATACTGTATACGTAAATATAGACAAGGGGTTGAACTTGACAAGAAAATGCCTAATTCGAATGATGTCATCTTTCTTACGTCGATTTCTCTTATTCTGTGTTGAATGATGAATGAATTATAAGGAAAATGAATAATCTACACGATAATTGATATATTTTCGAGCTACGCTGATATAAATTTTGGAAGACAAACTAGATTATCGGATGGCATTTTTATTGGTCGCACAAAACTCTGCACACCTGCATATGGGATTTAGCTCACCTTACAAGGCTAAATATCACCTTCCAATCTAATATCGACCTGTTTCACTCCACATACTTTTAGAGTATGCATTTGATAACAATAATGCGTAATATTAATAATCTAGGGCACACAGCTGAATATTGTTTGTTGAAAGGCACTAGTCTGAACTCACAATTACGTCACACTTTCCCTTAATGTGAAGGAGGACATTTGATTGTTGGAAAATCGGTTTGATATAAATGCGAAAGAGCGCCACCGAAATGTCCAATGAAATTGTAAGATCAGGTTAAACGGTCAATGTGCTCAATTATGTCCTACTAAGGAAAATGTCATCAATTCTGTCTGTTATTCACGACTGATATCACTGTTGGTCAAAATTGTTGTTGTACCCGTGTGGATTATTCATCTATGTTAACATTTGAGTATTGTTCAGCATTAAATATCCTAATTTGACATCATAACGACGACTTCATTCGTCAAGGTACGGTCGTACTCTTTGTCAAGTTTAATCCCTTATCAGTATTTAGGTATATAGTATAAAATACCAATTTTGACAAGTCCCTATGGCCACGTTCACTGACTCCAACAGGAAGTTCTCCTTCGAAATTACAAAATTAATGGCAAACAACAAGAGGACCATGATGGTCCCATATCGCTCCCATGAGTATGATAGCTCAAGGCTTTATGATATGTACAAAATATAAAAGTTCTACACCTAATCATTTGTAGAAGAAGATTTTTAAAGAATTTCTCCTTTAATCCTAGGTATAGTGAAGATCCAACCATATTGAGCTAATTTCAGGATTACGGTAATTCTTTGATGTACTTAAGAAGAGGGCCAATAGACATTAATACCTATCAAATATCAAAGCTTTAGGCCTTATGGTTCAGGAGAAGAAGATTTTTAAAGATTTCATTCTTTATTTCTATGTAAATTAAGTGACCACAAAGAAAGGTATAATTTTTAGAATACGGTAAATCTATGAAGTATCTTGGTACAGGGTCAACAGATAATGATTCATGCCAAATTTCATAGCTCTAGGCCATATGGTTTGTGATAAGAAGATTTTAAAAGATTCCCTTCTTTATTTCAAGGTAAAATCGGGGATCACACAGAAAAGGGCTAACGTTCAAGATGAACTAATTCTTTGAAACATTTTGGAAGATGGTCAATAGATGATGATTTATACAAAATATCAAAGCTCTAAGCCTTATGGTTTGGGAGAAGATTTTTTAATATTTCCTTCTTTAAGTCTTTGTGAATGAGGGATCACACAGAAAAGGGATAATTTTCAAGATACGGTAATTTTGAGGTATTTTTATAGAGGGTCAAAAGATGTTGATTTGAACCAAGCATCAAAGCTCTAGGCCTTACGGTTTGGGAGAAGAATATTTTTAAAGTTTTCCTTCTTTATTTTAATGTAAAATCAGGGATCACAGAGAAAAGGGCTAATTTTCAGAATACGGTAATTCTTCGAAGAATTTTGGTAGAGTGTCAATAGATGATGATTTATACGAAATTATTGATGCTCTAGGTCATACGGCTTCGTAGGTGAAGATTTTTTAAAAGTTTTTACACTCTGATGCCATGGCAACCAAAGTTCATGGATTGCAATTCTTTGAAGCATTTTGAAAGAGCATGGCCTAAGGATAATTTTTGTGAAGTTTTGTTGAAATTCCATGGTTTGTTTAGGAGGAGAAGATTTTTTTTGTAATTGTGAACGGACGGTCGGGCGCCGGACGATGACCGATCACAAAAAACTCACCAAGAGCACTTCGCGCTAAGGTGAGCTACAGAGTAAAATTGTTGGTTGGCGACAACAACTTTGTAATTACAGCTTGAATAAAAGAAAAATATTGGCCAATGTTCAAATTAAAAATCACTCCAGGTCTAATTTAATGACTTGATTGGTCGATTGATTTTTTGATTTGCAGCAGCGATTGGTAAATTGCGACATTACTTGACAATACCAAATCGTTTAATAGTGCATTTATATGAATGCCTTTATTTGGGAAAGAAAAATATAATTGAAATACTTGGTCTTATTCGCCTTTCATAAGTTATTATTTCGGTTTAACCCATTAACACATGTCAAAATTCTATACTAGTCTACATTGAAAGATATTAAGACAACAATTTAAAGTTTATGAACAATCAATACTTTTGTTGTTTAGGATAGAAAAAAAATGAAAATTAAAGAAATTGTTTGTCGCAATCAATTTCTTCATTGTCTACACTGTTTTCGAAAGCCCTTATCTTTCAGAGACGTGAAAAATAGGGAATGAGTTGGAACGAGTGAATTGTGTTGGAACGAGTGAATTGTTCGATCACATGGAAATCTAAACAAACAAATGAATAATCAATTCAACTCACGAATGCCGTAAGTTCCTATATTTAACTGTAAAAAGCGAGAAAAACTTTCACACTCGACACCATCATATAACTTCATCACGTGGTGATACAACGAAACAAACACGTCCTTTGGATTTCTTAGGATGTGTATAATTTTGTTCTTCTTCTCAAGTATAGCTCTGGGAGTGTGTTGTACAGGAAAATGAGCGTTAATAACTCTCGGAGATGGGGCGTCGTTCATTTGCTCGATTGTTCGGTAGTCCAGGAAAAAGAATTCTTTAGGATAAGTCTCGTACTCGGTACTTCCCTTTCTTAACATCATCAGTATTTCCCATACCCAGTGTGTACCTCAGAATTATGAAAATAAATTAAAATTTGTTATGGTCCCCTCGAGAGATATTCTTTGGAATTTCAGCTCATATAAAGAAGTAATCAACTAATTTAAAAGTTAAGACACATATATTGCAGAAAATTGACGTTGTTGGGAAAACAACAACAACAACAACAAATTATAAGAACCGTTTGATTTCAGACAACTGTTGTAGACCTTTTTCGCTCTTAAACCGTTAAAATATGTGAGTATATAATAAATACAGTAATATTGTGTAGTATTAATCTGAATCATGTATTGGATCTTCGATGTATTTGGACATTCAATGTTTCGCAAGCTTTGGGATCAATACGAAAGGGTTAATTGGCGTTTTAGAGGTCATTATCATTTGCAGAGACTTCCAAAATAATTTCATCAGGGTTTTAGTCTCACTTAAAACCCCAACATTGGCCGCCATAAGTGTGTTACTTTTTTGTTGGTTTGGCGACTTAAACGCCGTAACTACAGCTAATTAAAGTTGTAATTACGACGTTTAGGTCGCCAACCACCAATTTTGATTTTTTATTACATGCTACTATCCATAAACTTTATAAAAGAACGCCGTTTAAAACCAAAGTGAAATTTCCTGTCTGAACCAACACCGGAGTAATTTGGCGGGGCCTGCAACTGGTCAGAGTTATAGATATCCCTGCTTTAGTTTTTTTATTTCCTGTTTTAATACAATGGGGGTTTTGTGTGCGGGTGTCATTTTCTTTTGTTTTATTTTGCTTTTGTAGGTCATCCAGCATTAATATAAACAATAAACTTGTAGCCTCAAACTTCAAACATTTTAGGGTTAAAGGTAAATAAGTATTTTCCAGCTATGGTCATTTTTGACTCAACTTCAGAAAAGAATCGAAGACTGTTCAAAATCGCCTTCAATTCTTTTCTGAAATTGAGCCCACGATTGCACATACTAGGCAGTATGTAGGTTTGCGAATCTTTTGTTTATGATTCGCAGACTCTCAAATATTGCGATCCTTAAACCCTGGATAAGCCATTTCTTATTTCGAAGGGCTTTTCAAATTCAACGACACACACACACAAAACCAGAGGCGCTCGAGCGATTAAGTAAATGGTGTTTCAAGGAATCATATTATCCATGTGAGGCAAATAAATATTGTCAATGAAATCCTGTAATATTTCTATCTATTCATTGCTTTACGAAAATCAATTCAATTACCACATCAGATAAAAAGGTATTAACCTTTTATTTTTTTTAAAAAAATCATTGTATACCATATATTGAAATATTTGAACGAGACTCGTCTGAGAACAGAACCGACTGCTATCGTTGAGGCGTAAAGTTAAAGAGACATCTCGCCCATATTAACCTTGTGACTAGCTCGCTTTTTTCTGTCAATAGCTGTCTAGTTTATAAAACGTCGAGCTTGTAAAGGGAGATAATTATTTCATATACATCTGTATATAAGACGTTTGCTATTCTGTGTATGAGCCACATAACGCCTGGATATAAAAATTGCGAGCAAAAGCCTATTACGTCGGTGGGTCTACGTAGCCTTTTGGTCCATACGTAACGATATATTTCTAGGAATGTCTGCTACAGGCATATTGATATTGAATTTATTGATCAAGTTACAATTTCTCTGCACGGAGCAGTCAACCTTTCAAGCAACTTCATGATTATTTAGCCCCGCATGGTGCAATCATACAGACCGGTTTTCCTGTGCGTCGCAAGGGCATGTTACTTTTTAAGCCAACTTCCCTCCGCGTAAGGAAAAAAGGTTCAAACAATCTATCGTTTGTCACTAAAGTAAAAACAGCCTTCTTCATACCGATATGCAAAGGGAGGGTATGGGTGTGAAGTTCGCTGAAAATAGTACTTTGTTTATTCATATCGATTTAGAAATCCAGTTTGTTTACATTTTTGAGATTGTGACGAATGCACTCGATTCCTCACCCGAAATATTCGCAAAACTTCGGCATTGACAGTTTTTCGACTAAACTTAAAGGATAATTTCGTTAATCTCCGTGAACGAGGTAGTTGTTTGACTGACTAGCGGAAGTTAAAACGTCATCACTGACGTCATTATTTATCTAAACAAATCTTAAAATGTGGCGGGTTACATTTCAAAGGCATAGCTTCCACCAAAATAAGCTATAAATTAACAATAAAAACATATCCCAGACTAAAAAGCTTAAATAAATATGACGATTGAAGTTATCAGATCAATATAATTCTACGCAGTTAGCCTACAATTCATGAATTGAACGATATTTTAAAATGTGACCCACCACAATTTAAGGTTTGTTTACATCCGAGTTGTGAAGTCAGTGATTACGTTTTACCTTTCGCTAGTAATACAAACAACTAGCTAGGTCACGAAGATTAACGAAATCGTCCGTAAAGCTTAGTCATCATCACAGGTGCAAATAACAGTCAATGGCGAAGATTTCCGGTATAGAATCGGGTGCATTCGTCTCGATTTCCAATTGTACAAAAACACAAATTGAAATCGAAAAGAAAAACAGAAAATACTCTTTCTAGAGAACATCACGCATACCCTGCTTTTCCATAACAATATTAAGAAGGCCCTTGTTTACTTTAGTGACCAGATAAGCGATAGATTGTTTCAAGTATTTTTCTCCCTCGGAGGGCAGATATGGCTTTAAGCCCATATCTTCCTTCCGAGGAAAGAAAATCAGTTCAGACAACCAATCGTTTATTTGGTTACTAAATTAAACAAGAGTCTTCTTATTATCAGTATACAAAACGAGGGTATGATTGCAGTGCTCTGGAACGAATATTTTGTGTTTTTCATATATATTTCGACTCATGTTTGTTAACATTTTACTCGATTATTCACTAATCCTCGGCATTGACTGTTTTAAGCACAGGTGCTGATGGCTGAACTTTACGGACGATTACATTAATCTCCGTGACCGAGATAGTTGTTTGAACGACTAGCGAAATTTAAAACAACATCAGTGACGTCATGCTATTATGTTAACAAA
This sequence comes from Fragum fragum, assembly GCA_946902895.1. Classification (NCBI taxonomy): domain Eukaryota; kingdom Metazoa; phylum Mollusca; class Bivalvia; order Cardiida; family Cardiidae; genus Fragum; species Fragum fragum. Next base: position 16,210,351 of record OX336375.1, on the reverse strand, counting down.
CCTTAAATTGTGGTGGGCCACATTTTAAAATATCGAAACTTCATTCAAGAATTGTAGGCATATCGCGTAGAATTATTTTAAGCGTGAAAGTTCGGTCGTCATAATTATTGATGCTTTTGACCCTCGAAATTGGTTTTCCTATTTGTTTTGTTGAATGTTTTGGGGGAAGATATGGCTTTTAAGTATCGCAGTTTCTTTCATGAATCTTTGGCTTACCGCGTAGACTTCTTTGATGTTATAATTTCAATCGTCATATTTATTTATGCTGTTAGGCCTCGATTTTTTTTTATTTTTTGTTAAAGGTACTAGGTATCGATGATTTTTTTATGTCACAGATTTTGATTATTTCTTATTCCCTCTCGTATATTATTGTAATACAATATTCTGAAAAGAAGTTTTGCTTAAATCAGAGCTCGTTTAGCAGAATAAACAAGGGTATTTCCCTAATAGCCTACGTAGGCTGTTAATCTATTTTTAGATTTAGCCGAGACAGTTGCGAAGAATATTGGGTCATTCACGGGGTGCGTATAACCGTTGGAATCCAATAATCAGTTTGAACGTAATCAATACGTCATCACTGCGTTATCCGAAGTTATGTTCGCTAGCCGGTCTTCAATTCGGTAAAGGTCAGTCCAAAATTGTCATAAGCGTTATGCATTGTTCCCAAAAAGTCATGCCCCTAAGACTTGGTAGCTAAAGTTTTATTTTGCAAATTTTTCAACATCTTGATATTTTTTCATCAAAAAGAGAGAAATATGTAAACTTTCAATTGGCATTTTAACTCGGCTGCATAAAATCAAATTTCTAATTTTCAAACACACCTTTTCATTTTTGATGTAAACAAACCTTAAATTGTGGTGGGTATCGTAACTTCTTTTGTGAATTCTTCCTGCGTCGAATTATGGTTATCTTATAATTGAATCGTTACATTTATCATGCTTTTGAGCCTTGAATATGGTTTTCTTATTTATTTTATAGTGTGTTTTGGGGGAAGATATGGCCTTAATTCTTTATATGTTTACGGTAAGAGGTTGCTTAACCCTTGTCATAGTAAACCCTGAATATTCCGGTTTTGGCTGGAGCTATAGACTAAGATAAGCCTGCACCTGTGCAGGCTGATCTTAGTCTACACCTCCCATTTGTACTATCAGACTTGTTTTTGAAGTTGATTTCTTACAAAAATATTGATTTTTTAACATCAAGTTCTATCAGTTCTTTCAGCCCTTTGATTTGACAGCTGTACAGCTAGTAATTTATACAGCACAACAAGGGTTAAAATCTGATGAGAAAGTAGTTTTTCGCCGAAAACACTTCTCGCTTTATTGAACATGAAGGTACAGACTGAATTTAAAACATGTACAACTAAGATCGTTTGTAAAGTTTAAAAGCGGAGATAAACAGACAATATTATGCTTGATTTATGACGGAGCGTTAGTGATAGCCGAATAAAATTAAAGATTGTATTCGCCTTGATACATACACTTTGAAAAAATCATAAGGTAAAGTGCATCTTTTTTTGTTTGAGTGAGAGAGAATACACAACTTTGCAAGTTTATCGGATTAATACGTTTCGATACTGGAAAGTAAATTGACAAGTTTCTTTTAATTGCTCCGCCATCTGACTCTGTTGGCCACGCTAAATGACTTCGACACAAAGAAATTCTACTTTGATATCAATCCACGTTATTTTGCAAAAAATAAGGTAATTAACAAAAATGTAAAGGGTTGTTTGGTGATTTAAAAGTCAATACTATAGCTTGAATAAGCTGAAGGTACGGCGGTTAAGAAGCCAACCCAAAATGAAACAAAATTATCCGGCCAATATTGGAGTTTAAAGTTCACTTTCGGTCGAAACTATACGTTTTATACAATTATTTTAAAATCATAATCTCTTCTTACCCGATTTTTCGAAGGCAGGAAGATACACGTCATCCTCTCGAACATTTAGAGAGCTCATAGATTCTACGTGTTGACAAATATCTTTACTCGGTAGCTTCTCTACTTTCTTCTTTCTAAAGAAGGAATAAAATGGATTAAAAGAACGATTAAAGTTGGATCTAAATAGCAAATAAAGTGGAGTTAACGACTAAAACGACGTATAACCATTTACTGTTGTTTTTTTTCTCAAAATTTAAGGTTTGTCCAAATTCACAGACGTAGCAGAAGACATTATGAAGTAGGTACAATTCAAAGAGTAGCCATCATATATAATAGAAAATATTGTGGAAAAGGAAGAAATTGCTTGTTACAAGCAATTTCTTCTTTAATCACAACAGTTTCTCTATTATATCAAAGGGACGTAAAAATCAGGATTCGTACGAATCAAGGTTAGAAGGGTGGATGAGAAATACGGTTCATGACAAATGATAGTTGCACAAGTTACAGTGGGTTGTTGAAGATCAAATATGTCTATTCCTTTCACCACCAACTTAAACTTGTGCATCCATAGCTACACGATAGGTCATTATTGAATATATCACTTCCGAAAGATCTGTGAGGAAATAAAATATCATCGTCGTCGTTCTAAAACCTCATAACTTCAGCTTCAAACAAGCTGTAGTTAGGAGGTTTTTAAACGACAACGATGGTATATAGCATCTTGCTAAAGGTCTATTACATCCGGCAACTGATGCATAAGACATTTGTAAGGAAAATACTTACTAATACATAGGATCTTTCGAATGATACTATTTACGGAGATACATAGGATCTTTTATATGATAAACATTACGGAGATAAGTTGGATCTTTTTAAGTAATGATACTTACGGATACGTAGGATATTTGTTATGATAAAACGGATATTCATAGGATTATTTAAATGACAAAATTTACGGAGATGCATAGGATCCTTGTAACGATAATACTTACTGATACATAGGATCTTTGTAGCGATAATACCTACGGATTTAAAGAAACCTATAAAGATAATATATATAGGATCTTTGTAATTATAATGCTCTTGAAGATACACAGATCCCGTTATAATACTTACGGGTACATAAGATTTTTGTAATGGTAATACTCTACTGTTGTCCCGTAAGCAGTCTCGACTTGTATTCGATTCATTTCAACTTTTCAAACGAAACTTTCTTAGCCTGAAACAGAAATATTCCATAAATGAGCGTGTTTGTTTGGTCGATTAATTCTTTGGTTGACAGTCGCGATCCGTTAGTTATATATCCATTGACAGCGGTAAAATTCCCTTTCAACTAGAAATCGAGGGTTAATTGCGATATTGTTCCAAGTGTCTATTCAATGTATAGGCACTTGGAACAGTATCGCAATTGAACCTACGATTTCTAAAGTAATTGTGTGAATCTTCTTTTTTGAAATGATCAACAGAAAGTTGAAACTAAGTAAGATGAATAGGTATTTTCACTTTTTATTTCACTGTTTTCCATATATTGATATAAACCATGACAATTAAAGACATTTTTTAAACAATCAAAATCAATTTATGGAATCTGTAGAACGAGTCACCAGAGGATCATTCATTTGGAATTTTGTTTAAATCCATCAACTGGTTTTTCTGAAGAAGATTTTTTCAAAGCTTTATACCATATATGGAAATAAGCCCCGCCCATTAAAGCCTTGTTCTTTCATCCCATCAGCATTATTTAAAGGTACCTGATAATGGATCACCCAAAGATCATTCCTGTGAAATTGGTTGAAATCCATGAAAAGATTTCCGAGACGAAGATTTTTAAAAGTTTGTCATTAGATTGAAATTAGCACCGCCCATTAACACATTATTTTCACATGATCAAAATTATATGAAAGAATCTTGTGAAGGGTCACTAAAAGATCATTTCTGTGAAATTTGGTTGAATTCTGTTCTTTGCTTTCCGAGGAGAGAAATTTCAAAGTTTACGGACGGAGAGACGCATGTACACACGCACGCCCGAACGCACGACGTATACAAAGCCATGACAATAGCTCGCTGGCTTTGAGCCGGTGAAGCTAAAAGCAGTTAATAAACAGTTCAGACGTATAGTCTTAAATTAATAGTTATTAGATTTTTTCAGAGGAAAAGTGCATGAATAGTTTCACATGTTCATACAGTTAATCGAGATCTCTATATGACAGCAGTTTTTGTATTCTTTATTCACATTGTTTACTTACAAGGTTTAATGTTGTTAAAGTTTTTATTAACTATAAGGAAAAAAGCAAAGCAAGATATTGAGGAAAATAATACGAGAAATTACTTATTATAAGAATATTTTCATTTCCACATTGCTTTCCACTCAGATAAACAGATACAAAAAAATAATCACTTTGAAATTATCCCTTGTATCTTCTTTCAACAGTCTAAACTTTTATCTTCAACCAAGATATACGGACATAAATTTCACCAATTTGAAATAAGCATCTTCAACTTTTTTAGATTTTGACCAGTCAAAAAATTGTCAATAGTATGTAGGTTAAATAACCGGTTTAGTTTGTTTTAGGTTATATGCAATATTTGAGTATAGAAAGTTGGTATTTTATAATGTTTCATTTCAATAAAAGTATTAATGTTCACATTGGTTGGTTTTCGTTAAATAATTACTTATTAATAAATTACATACGTTAATTGCATATTACTTACAGAGGAATCTCTTTGATTGAAAGTCTTTGCAAAGATTTGTTAATATCTTATCCAGTAGGTTAACTTCAAAGTGTTAAGATTATAACTTATATATGGATATCAGGCTGGGTTAAGAAGAGGATATTCAACTATATAGATAACAAAGTTATTATAATGTCATTAGTTCAATATATCTGTCAAATAAGGATGGTAGATTTTATTGTTTCTTCGTTGTTTTGGAAAAGGCATTCGACACCAGAAGCTGTCTGGTGCCCTTACAAGAAAGAATATAACAGGAAATTCATAGCTATTTTCCTGTCTATGTACTCAAATATCAAATCCTGTGTAAAAGTTAATGATTCGTTAACAGGCTATTTTAGCTTAAAACAGACAAGGCGGTTTTCACTTTTTATTAGCAATCTTATCTTATTGCTCAAAAAGAAATGTAACTGTGGTATTTTTGTGTTCAATGAATTTGAAGATTTATACGGACTCTTGTTTGCAGACGATGTTGCAACATTCTTCGACACAGTATTTGCCTTACAGAAGCAAATAAATGTAATCGAGGAGTTATGTACATCTACAAATATGAAATTGAACCTCGAAAAGTGTAAGATGATTGTTTTAGAAATGGGGGACCGTTAAAACAAACCGAGGACAAAGAGGGACAAAGAATTGAAACCGTATCCTTTTATAAATATCTTGGTCATTATCTTACTAGGACTAAAAGTTGTGAATCTTTACAGTCCACCAAAGAATGTTTGCATTTTTGGTTTCAGAGAGTATTCGGTATACTTTATCCATATGACGCTTTGAAATTTTCGATACAACTATCCGGCCAATTGTATGATTCGGTTCTAAAAGTTTGTGTTATACGTATAACCAGAGAGTTGAAAGTACTTAAATCAGATTTTGTAAACAGTATTGTTATTTATACAAAAAACACATCTGATGTATTTGTTATGGGAGAACGCGGTCGTCTTCCTCTGTGTGTCTACTTTATACCAAATTGCATTAAATAATGGCTTAAGCTTATAAATATGGAAAACCGTACCTATCTAAAGCAGTGCTATCTAATGTTGAAAAGGTTAGACAATTCGGGTAGAAAAACAAGGGCATCATACATAAAGAATCTGTTATAATCTCAGGGCTTTGCATATGTTTGGATTTCACATGACGTAGGCAATTACAATTTATTTTTCAAAACTCGCATTAGGGACTGCTATGTTCAAAAGTTGCTCTCTAAAGTAGCCATTACCGCCAAGGGCGATCACAAACGGCAATTCAAATCTTAATTAAATCCATAATTGTAGTAACATTCATTCCTACCAACTAACTCGTGTAGAACTTATAGTAATTTTCGTTGTTCAAACCACGAAATAATGAAAGGAAGACATATATCGCTACCAAAGCAAGAACGTTATTGTCCCTTTTGTGCCAAAGATGATTTATTTGCCATTGAAGACGAATTCCATTTCTTTAACCTGTGCAGGCTGTATGAAAATTTACGAATCATATATTTTCTGCGTTGTAAAACTAAAGATTTTTTTTGTGGAATTATTAATTCGTCCGAGATTTTTAAAATAGCAAAGAATCATAGAAAATGCGTTTAAATTAAGATCTGAAAGTCTTCAAAATAATGAATATTGTTATATTTGCAAAGAGACCACCTCCTCTACACCAATCGCTAATTAACGACCACTTTGTATTAATCACTTGATTCTATGCAATGGGATAACATACAATTAAATAGAACTATAAATAAATGAATACATATACAAATCATTTCAGAGCTCTGTGTGGACGGTGACCAATATCACCATCTCAGGCGGATGATTCGAATGATTACCCTTAGCACACGAATTAAATGAGAACTGAGCGATTCTAGTTAGACCGATTCTATAAAAAATGCAGACTTTGTTCTATAGAGGATTGCTACAATATCTGATTTTTGTTGTTGTTGTTGTAGTTTTCTTGTAAAACCTCAACAATTAATCCGGACACCAGATAAAAATCTTGATAGGATTGAAATGATGAAAGTATATGCCTTTATGATAAAATTTTTAGTTGTTCTGATTGGCCGAAAAACTCTCATACCTCCATGAAAAAAATAATAAATGAGCACGCAGCTACTTTGTATGTCTGCTTACAAAATAACCAAATGAAATGTGCCAAACATTGTAAAAAAAAAACTTTCTCCCAATGCCACTTAATTAAAAGAAATGAAGAGAATGTTTTTCGTTTTCATGGAGGTATGAAAAAAAATCTTCATCTCTTAAACAGTTACACATTCAAAACGTTTTTCTACCTTATGAGAATCGTTAAGATACATTTAAGTGGTTTAAATTAAAAATACAACTTTCTGCACTCTAAAAGATAAACGAATCGATAAAAATTGATGTAGTTTTCAAATGATTCGGCTCTAAATAGCGTTGCCGTGTAAATGATTACAACACAATCCCATATTTTACACGCGGTAGAAATGTGCCTATGAAAAACATTGTGAGAAAAAGAGAAACTTCTTGTCAAAAGCAATTCCTTCATTTCCCGCTATGCTTTTTACTCCATAAACCTTCTTTAATCGTGTGAAATCTCGTGAAATTTGGACCAGTCTAAAATTCTGTCCTATTAGAATTGATTTAATCACGTTTTCGTTATCAAAACACGCGGTACTTACATACACTCGCGCTGGAATTTAATCCTTTCCTGTATAAACCCGGAATTTTACGTCGCTGTGATTTTATTCCATAGAAGATATTGTTTAAAAAGAAGACATTGCTTGTTACAAGCAATTTCTTCTTTTCCCACAATATTTTCTATCTCATAGGATGAACCCAATTGCACCAAATTTCCATTGTCGTCTGCAACCTCTTTCGATTTAGACCAGTCTTAAATTTAAATAATAAAGGGTTAACATACATTCCACTTGAGATAGTTACACAGAAATACGGTCAAATGGTCACTTTGTCGACACATGTTAGTTCAATGAAACGTGTGTGTAACAATTGATGGGTACTTTTATTTTCCCTTTCACCCTGTTTAACATTGAAATACGAAACATTAAATTCCTTTTGGTAAACAATTCTAACATGAACTAAAAAGAAAGGCATAGAAATAATACCGCCACTGCCAATTTGTTGTCAGTTTACATTGAAGTTATCAGTTCAAAGACACTACGGAACCAAAAGATGTGTTTCATCGGACACCGTAACATTGCGTATGCAAACGTTTTATTTATAGCATGACCTACTTAGTAGTGAAATACACCCATTGAATATTGTTGATATTACATTGTCGGTATTACACTTCACATAATGCATGAAATGACGTCATTTTGCAAATATCATTATATAATATAATGTTTAGTTTCGGCTATCAAAAACCTCCATGAACAAAATTTTGAGCACGCAACCATTTTATTTGTTTCCGCACAAAACAGTTTCATCCAAAAAAATAATCAAAATTTGTAAAGTTTTTGCTTTTTTCGCTGGATGCCATTAAATTAAAAGAAACGAAATAGTGCTTTATGTTTTCATTGAGGTATGAACCGAAAAACACACGTATGTATGAATCCGCTTCGCGTATTAATACAGTGTGATTAGTTTTTTTCGGTTCATACATCCATGAAAACAAAAATATTTTTTTCATCTTTTAAATGTTTCGCGGAATGAACGCAGACAAAATATTTGTCATAACATAAAAAGAAAATATATTCATGCTCATACAAATTCATTAAACGATTCATTTAAGGCGGCTCTTGAACATATTTTTAAGATAATTCAATTAAGGAAAATTATCTGCTCTTCCAAAATTTATTAATGCCATGTTCACGATAAATAGTTTACTTGTAGGCTAACGTAGTATTTATTTCAGAAGACATGTTTTTTCTGCCTTTTCGTTTCATTCTATTCGAAATAGTACTTGTAGCCTAACGAGTTTTGGTCGTGTAGGTCTGTGCATGGTGTTCGAATAAGCTAACGGGTTATAGTCATGTTAGCTAACGATTTATTTTCGTGTGAGCTAAAGAAAGATCATTTAGATAAACAAAGAACACGCTTATTAAGTTTACGATAAAGGGCAATGTACTTCAATTTATAGGTCGCTGACCACACAAACCGACCTCCAACAAGGGATTGCGACTGAGATATCAGACGACAGTAGAGTAAAAAATATATTGTCGGAAATAATCAACGAGAAGGGAATCATTGACTGGCGTATATAAGCGGAATCGTGTAGGAACGGGGTAAGGTAGAAACCTGAAAAGGGTGTTTTATGGAGACACGGGCTTTAGTTAAGGTAAACTATATTGTGGAAAAGAAGAAATTGCTTGTTAAAAGCAATTTTCCATTTTTCTATAATGTATTCTCCAAAATAAAATAAAAGGGAAGTATAACTAGGGCTTAAACAGGAAAGGGGTCATATTAACGATTTGTTTTATTTGCGGGATGTTTATAACGAAGTGGGTTTCGTCTGTCAGTAACACAGGGATTTCGGTAGTTGTTGTTTTAATTCATTATGTTATATTCTTAGGTAGAAGGCTTAAGTCGGAAGGTTGAATGTCAAAGGAAAATATGTCAATTTATTGATATTTTATTAAACATATGATATAGATTCACACAGAATAACATAAAACGTTCCAACGATTCACAAAGACAGATTTGAATAATTTCAATTTTAGAAATACAAAGTCCAAATGTTCACCAAGAAGATTCTTATTTCATTTATAACATAAGAGTTATACTGTTCTAGATTTAGTTGTTTACGTTATCTAACACAAAGTCATTCTACCCAAAGTAATTCTAAGTCCGTCTCAAGTTCCTGTGCGCCTATTTATATGTTCTTAATGACTAAGCTTTAAAAAAAACATATTATAGGAAATATAGATTATTTGACTACTGAACCATCAGGATTATAACACATGCTAACTTTGTATGTTACCACAGCTGATTGCTATAATCTGTTGGCTAGTCTGTCAAACACCTAATATGCACAAAACACAAAAGACGGTTTTAACACTTTTCTTTATACAGATTAATTCTGCTTCTCAAGAAATGAAATAAATATTTGGTAATTCACAAAAAATTCAACCCTTAACTAAAGTGGCACAATATGTTACCTAGATAATATTGACTGACAAATAAAACCAATGTAAAATGCGGCATCTATGAACGAATTTCGAAGGTCACAATACAAACGCGATCATAAAGGAGCGCTAATGTGAGCTATTGTGATCGGTCAACGTTCGGCGTCCGTCCGTCCGCTCACAATTACAAAAAAATCTTCTCCTTCTAAACTAACCATATAATTTAATCCAATATTCACAGAAATGATCCATAGGTCATGCTCTTTAAAATACTTTAAAAAAGTAAAATCCACGAATAATTTTTGTTGCCATGGCAACCGAGTGAAAACAGTTTAAAAATCTTCTCCTCCCACCCATAAAGCCTAGAGTTTTGATATTTGGGATATATCATTATCTATTGATCCTTTTCCGAAAACTACAAAGAATTATCGCACCCTTATAATTAGCCCTTTTCTGTGCGATCACTGATTTAACGTATGAATAAAGAAGGTAATCTTTGAAAATCTTCTCCATATAAACCACAAGGCCTAGAATTTTGATATTTGAAAGAAATTGCCATCTATTGACCTTCTACTAGAATACTTTAGAAAATTACCATTGTCTAAAAAATTAGCCCTTTTCTGTGCAATCCCCGATTTTACGTAGAAATAAAGAGGGTTATCTTTAAAAATCTTCTTCTCTAAAACCATACGGCCTATAGCTTTTATATTTGGTATATTTCATCATCTATTGACCCTCTACCAAAATGCTTCTGAAAATTAACCCTGATCCCTGATTTTAAGTAGGAATAAAGATGGGAATCTTCTCCTAATAAAAACAATTAGGCCTAGAGTTTTAATATTTGGAGGAAATTATCATTTATCGAACCTTTACTAAATTATTTCAAAGAATTACCGTACATTAAAAATTAGCCATTTCGGGCGATACCTGATTTTACATAGGCATAAAGAAGGAAATCTTTGAAAATCTTCTCCATCAGGCCTATAGTTTTTATTTTTGGTAAAAAATATCATATATTGACCCTCTACGAAAATAGTTCAAAGGATTATCGTACTCTAAAAATTAGCTCTGTCTGTGCGATCCCTGGTTTTACATAGGAATAAGAAGGAAATCTTTTTCGCCCAAATCATTAGGCCGAGAGCTTTGATATTTGGTATGAATCATCATCTATCGACCGTCTTCCAAAGTAATTCAAAGAATTGTCGAACTCAGCAAATTAACCATATTCTGTGCAACTCCTGATTTTACATAAGAATAAAACAGCACAACTTTTAAAATTTGCTAACCATTAAAGCTTTTTTTCAAAGCCCATTGACCCATTAAGAAAATTTTTCAACGAATTATCGTACTCTTGGAAATAGCGTTATATTTTGGGATCTTCGATAAACCTAGGATTAAAGGAGAGAATCTTCTAAAGTCTTCTCCATAATGATTCGGCATAGAGCTTTGATATTTTGAAAATATTATTTGGCCTTGAGCCAACATACTCCGGAGTATACTCCCCTATAGATTTATATCTAGCAGTAGATGGTCATCTTAACAAATAGAATAATATTATAATGAAATAATGCCATTTGAGATCAATATTTCTAAACCTGATGTTTAAGATTTCTTATTCAAATGATTTCCCGTTGGAGGTCTAACCAACATTCAACTGAGGGCCTCAATAAGATAGATACTTGCAAATTCTATTTAGTATTTTAAGTGCGTAAAGTCCTATGATAATACCTGGGTTAAAAGTAGCTATTTATATAAAGATTTACTATTGTATTACTGGTCATCGTTATGACTCAAGGTCATCCTTGCATATGGATTTAAGTGATAACTGTGATAAGGCATTAGTTAATAGTTAATATTTATCGCGTGGGAGTTTTCGAGGATATAAAAGGAACAGAGTAAAACCGAGTCAACTTACAAACTGTTTATATTCGAATCAATCATTCTTTCTCTGAGAGTGGTCATCTTTGAAAATAGGGTTTATACGAGTACAGGTAGGAACATATGTTTTTAGATTATTTGTATGAATGGGTTTTATTTGGAAACGCAGCTGTAGCCGGGTAGCGTATAAGGGGTGCTTATACTGCCTTGCTATAAAAACTAGCTTGTACGGCAAGGCAGTATAAGCACCCTTATACGGGTACACAGATTTGAAAAGTCTGTCGGTTATATCATGGCAAAGTTGACTTCGCTTCCTCGGTACCCCCAGTACTGAGCTTTTAAATGACGGATCGCTGACAACGCCCACTAACATCCAACTGAAAGTTTCACTTCAATATTAAAAGGCGTTAATTCGCAAATTTGTAGCCATTCAAATATAAAAAAAGAACCACAGTTGGTTCGGGAACTAAGTGTTGTAACTTCAGCTTGAATTAGCTGTATTTACGACGTTTGAATCGCCAAACCAACAACAAAACAAAACGTAAATGTCGACAAATCTGTAAGGTAGAAGTTAACTTCCGGACTTTATGAATGATTTGATTGGTCGATAAATTCTTTGATCCACTCTTGCGACATATCAATTTTGAAGGAAATACCAAAATGGCCACGGTAACGTAGTGTATGTCTTCCCTTACCACTGAAACACTAAGGCACATGACATCAATCGTATACCACTGTATGTGGTCCTGTCTTTACCATGCTCCTAAGGGAGTGGGTCTAATCCCAGACCCAACACATTTTCTGCTAGACATAAAACGAAAGTAGCGGAGTATACAAGTAAGAAAGGCCACGCCCAAAGCACAGTGGTAGCGCATCAAACTCACCATCATTAGGGCCAGGGTCCTTGTCGCGGCATCTTTCTTTCCGATATTTGTCTCCCACCATATGTTAGATAATCGTAGATCTTAGTGGGACGAGCAACTGGTGGCTCGTAAAGGATGTAGTGGTAGCACAGGTATGAGATATACCAGGAATCTATGGCTAGGTGCTCCAGTCTCCACGTTAGGACTGTCATAAGTGACGTTAAAAAGCACCCTAGGCGCAACATGTCTCATACTAAACGTCAAAAAAAAAAGTAATCGGAGAAAGCGGGGTATATATTATACTGCTAAATAGTTCGTCTTTCACTTAGGTGAAGGATATCGTAAAAATCCTGACAGAGTTAGAATGCAAATCCTAACTGCTGTATCCATCTCATTTGCGAATCTTATATTAAAGGCGAAGAAGATCCATGAAAAAGTAAAAAAAAATCAGGACACAATCTTTTATAAGCGCGAAAAGTTGGCAGGACAATAGACTTAAGACATTCGGGAGAATGTCTAATTACAGAATTTGACATTCAAATCTATAACTCTAATACACAAGTTAGATATTACACATTCGATTAGACATTCGTCCTTACCCGTTTTCGAATGTTTAACAACCTAATCTAGACAATATAAATTCGCTTAGACTTCCGAACGAGCCTACTATTGAATGTCTATCGACCCGAATTAGACATTCGCCCTAAACCGTTTTTTTAATGTCTAACACTCGAATAAGATATTAGACATTCATTGAGAGATTCGCTGGAACCCGATTTTGAAACACCCGAATTAGACATAAGACATTCAACTAGATATCCATCCAAACACTTTTTTGATGGCTAACACCCCTAAACATTAAACATTCAATTAGACATTCGTCCGAACCAGTTCTTGAATGTCTAACATCCAATATTTGAAATTAGATTAGACATTCGAAACGTGCCCGTTTTCGAATGACTTACACCCGGAATTAGACATTCGATTAGACATTTGCCCAAACCTATTCTAAAATGTCTAACACATTCCAATTAGACAGTAGACATTCGATGAGAAGTTAGAGACATTCAATTAGACATTCGAACGAGCCCGTTTTCGAATGCCTTACATTTGGAATTAGATATTTAAATTTCGATTACACTTTTGACCGAACCTATTTTAAATTGTCAAACTTACTCCAATTAGACAGTTGACATTCGATTTGACATTCACCCGAACCCGTCATTGAAAGTAATCAATGAAATTATTCTGCTGGTAAGCAAGTCATTACGTCTCCCCATCTCTATGATATACACGTTGCTTTTTGTTTACCTGTCCATTCGCCCACATTTCTGGTCTTGGCAAATGCAAAGTAACCATGTAACCGATTTTTCTTTATGAAATAGCACTTACATGAACAGAATCACTTCTAGTTGTGCATGACGCTTTCCGTTTAAAATGGTCGTCTTTTTTAATGCCTACCATTTTACCCCATAATTGGACATTTTCTTATCCAGAAGAATGCACAATAATCATTGAGCCGAATTTGAAAAAAAATCGCCTCCAGCTGTGCAATACACTTATCTTTATACATCGGCTGATTTGGTTAGATTGTCATGCGTGTCCGTGTCGCGTCATCGTCCGAAAACATTGACTTTTTGTAATATTTCTAGTATTGCTGTATTTCTGAACGCATTTTTTTTGAAACTTGGAATATGTCATTTTCCAAAAAGCAATCTATAATAATAAGGGGAATGTATCTAACGCAATTTTAATGAATTATACCCCGACAAAATACTTTTGTCTAATGCGGTACATTTGTTTCAATGTAGCTGCTTTTTTTTCAAAATAGCTGCCATTTTACTTTGTAAATCAACATTTTGATGTCCAGGCAAGATCTCAATAGCTGATGGGCCCTTTGAAAAACTTGTTCAGTACATCTTTAGTTATGCCAGACACTTTTCTATCAAAATGGTTGCCAGTTTATCCCGTTAATAGGCAGTTTCTTCTTTAAATACATTCTTATTAACGATAGGGCTCATTTCGATACTTTGCACACTTAAACGGTACACCTTTAGTTAAGCTAGGAATTTTGCTTTTTAATATTGCCCTCTGTCTTCCAAAGGCCTCCATTTTCGTGTCCGAAGGAATGCTCAGTAACCGTTGGGCCTATTTTGAGGAACTCTGAACTGGCGCTCAGTTACACCTCTAGATTTTATTTCTTTTGTCACAATAGCCACAGTTTAAAAAATTGCTGATTTTGATGAAAATCTACACTCTTGTTCCGTATTCTTGAAACTTCATATACTTGCTCAGTGTCACCTCGAGTTGTGTAAGAAATCCAATGATTTCAAATTGGCTGCCGTTTTACTTCGTGTATCCTTGTATTGGAAAATCATATGTTTTTGCTAAAAGCAATTTCTAGTTTGTAATAGTTGACAAATTATTGATTTCTTTGGAAATCAGTTGATTAAACAAATGAATGATTATTTAGCTGAATCGTGTTTGTTCGACACATGTCTAAAACTTGTTGGTCTGTTGATATTGATACATCCATCTGTGCAATTTTTGAATCTCCTAGAGCAATGCATTTTTTAGATATCCTTAGCAAAACGTGCTTAATGTGAGCTTTTGTGGTCACGAATTGTTAACTTGAATGTTTCTAGATTGATTCTTTTCCGAACTTGTTCTGAAAATATTGATTCATTGAAAAAGGCGTTGTAGTAGCACAGGGCTTATCGCCTCAGAAATCATGGAAAATGTTTATAAAAAATCTCCTACTCATAAACCACAGGGCCATTATAGTTCAAACTTGGTAGGAAGGTTTATTTGGTGATCCTTTTTTATTTTTTAAGTGATATTTGAATTTTTGAAAAAATGAGGGTGCTGCAAGACTGGCTTATCAGACAGAAAATTCATGATATAGTTCTTTAAAGGTTTTCTCATCCTAATCCACTCATTAGTACAATAATTCGTAACAATGACATTTCCTATGCCCTTTTCAAAATTTGAGCGATTCGGGGCCATTTTGGCCCAGTTGTTTGTTTCTACCAAAGTCTTTTTATTACACAGTCCAAAGATTGATACCTTGATAAGCACTTGTAATTTTTTTATCACAGTTAAAAGTTTAAGCAATGATGAGTCAATATCGTTTTTCTAAGGTTGCATTTTTTTACTTTATTTAGCTCACTAGGCTCTGACCCGTATTACAGCCAACAATTTCATCAATCTAACTAACCCTTGTCATGCTGAATAAAAACTGTTTCCAAGTATGCTTTTCAACATAAGCACTGTAAGCACTGGAAGCCTATATAAAGTGTTTCTTTTGGAAATCAATTTTACAAACAAATGCTCCCTATAAAGTATAAGCAGGTGGTGTAGACTCAGATCAGACTGCACTTAAGTGCAGTTTTGACGATACCCCCTATCAAATCAGGAATATTCCGAGATCAGCATGACGAGGGTTAACCTGTATTACAGGTAAAAAAATTGAATGGGGGACTCTTTATTTTAAACAAAAGTCGTTTTTTAATATTAATATTCAAAAACGGATTTGGACGAATGTATAATCGAATGTCTTATTCAGATGTACTTTGGACGTAAGACATCCAAAAACATGTGAAGGTAAATGTCTAATCGAATTTCAAATGTCTTGAGGTGTTATTCATTCAAAAACGGTTTCGGGTGAATGCATAAACGATTGCCTAATGTGTAATTAGGTTGTTAAATATCTAACAAAGAGTTCGAGCGAATGTCTGATCGGAGTGTAACACATTCAAAAAGGTGTCGGTTGAATGTCTAATCGATTGTCTCATGTCTTATTGGGATGTTAAACTTTCAGATTTGAATATCTAATCATGTAATTAGACATTCGTTTGAACGTCTATTGTCGAATATCCTGCAAACTTCACGCGCCAAAGCTAACGGGAACCTGGTTTGAATTCTGGCTTGTGTCCATCTGTTTGTCTGGTTGAACAGTTTTCCGGACTTCTTTCCTAAACATGTTTACAAAAGTTTATGTGTTGAAATTAAATATAAAACATATTACCTTCTCTGTATTTAGATATTATTATTATAACAATCATCAGCTATAGATAATGTTTAAATTTTCTTTACGGTTTAATGACTTCGACGAAAATACGAATGCTGGACCTAGAATTTCGGAATTCAGGACAGAAAAATCTCTATAATACCAGTTGCCGGCCTTCTTTTCACTTACGTTTCAGAGATTTAACTTACCTATGATGTTCGGGTGATAGATAAAATTTGAGATTCGATTCGGTCAATTAATTTTACACCTCCCCATCCAAAACAAACCTCCTCACGGGTGTTTGACATCCCGTTTTCCGTTTTTTTCTAAGAAGATGTTTTGCAAATTTGAGTTGCAGATCATTTTTGAGTTTTGTTCCGGTCTAAAAATTTTCTTGCGAATTCTTTCATTATTTATTGCGCGGTCGGCCCCTGTTTTTGAATGATGAGTCAAATGTTTCTTTTGATATAACACATGTGGTTTCATTTTCTTCTGTAGCAAGTTACAGTCCATCAATATGACAAGCCAAGGGAAATCCACCGGTAAAAGGGATCCCAAGAAAGTTCCATTAGTTGAATATGATGGTGCATACCATTTCAGGGGAACGGATTTCGAGAAATCGAAAAATTTGAAATGTCGAGATAGTGACATCTGGGTCTGCAGCTTTCCCAGATCAGGTAGGCAAAGGAACCTTATCTTGTTCTTACTAGGATTTAATTTCAGTTTACATTGACATATTTTAATCGTCTTCAATACAGAGTAAAACAATTTTATTCTCACCCAGTTTACATGTCTTTTATTTATTTCTCATTTTGAATCAAAATAAGCAAATGTGTTCTTTATATATTCAATCAGTTCTAGTTCCTTGGCATGAAAAGATATATTAAAACAAGAAAACTAAACAATAAAACCAGAACACAAAATTATTCTGGTAAAAGAGTATTTAAATTCATTAAAGATCGATACACAAGGCAATTGAAAATTTCTTTGTATCCTCTTTCATCCAGAGATTTTTTCATCTGTAATGTGTTAAAAGTAATTAAAGTTTTATGATACTTTTTATAAAAACGTAAATATAAGATAACAACTACATTTCCATTCAAAATTAGATATACACGTACTTACTAGTTTCATGTTAACAAACATATATACAAATACACTTAAATATTATTTAGAATTTTACTCTATAGATTTTGAAATCTTTAAGTCCTTTGGTTGATTGAATTGGTAGAATAAGGTTTAACGCCACTTTTAATAGTATTAAAGAGCTGCTGTCACTTAGGTTTACGTTTATCCACCCATTGGTGAGAGACAAATGTCGGAAAGGATATGTGCCGTCGTCGTGGATCGAACTCACGACATTCTATGATTGAAGATTGGATTGCGTTACTGTGCTATTATGGCGGCTTTTCAATTCTTTGAAATAAATTTATCTTCAAGTTTAACACTTCGGAAAGAGGTACGCCCATTTCAATAACGATGTGACAATAGACATACCTTTTAATGTGATGCCATTCATACCTTTTAATGTGATTTACTTTTGATTATCTTGTAATTCAAAAAACTTTCAAAAGTTTAAATAAGGGGAAAGACATCAAATCTAAAAGCATTTGTGTATCTTCGTGTGAATAGTGTAAAAATATCGATGTAACTGGTCAAGCAGAATAACTCCGTTTATCGTTAGGGACTAATTGAAAAACAACGACTCAGTCCGGAAATTCATCGCAAAATGTAGCAGATATCGTGTTTTCGACAAATTATCATGAAAGGTTAATAATAGTTTTAAAGTTTTATTTGGTTTCTGCTAAAAAAAAAAAGTACTGTGATATCCGCCGTTTTATAGTGTAAATTATCTGATGAGTGGTCGCAATTCTAGATCACTATCGCTAAAACCTTTGAGATAATAGACCTAAACATTTCAATACGAAAACCATGAAAACCTTTCACATAAAGATTGAAAATAACGCCATATTCGCCTCTTTTCGTGATAATAATCTGCTTATTGATGGAAGCTCTGTGCCATCACTGATATGCTCATATTAATGTAACTAAACAGGATGGGCACAAATAGAACAAGCCGCACAAGCTGTGATTCCAGTTAGATTTTTCATAAACTTTTGCAATTATAATATGATGATCATCGCTTTTTAGTTTAAAATCCTCTCTAACTTTCAACGCAGCGATTCTGTAAGTTTGACATTCTTCGTGATGTATTTATTCTCATAGGAATTGTGTAGCATGATCTTATTTACCTTTAAAGACACAAACACTTATTGATCTAGCACATGGCAATTATTCACCTGCAAGTCCCAGCATATCATCTTTGTCGGTATTTGTAGCCAGACCAGGGAGTCGCGACATCGATACCTTACCCGGCTAGGTTTAGGTATATGTCACCAAACCACTATTGCTAGTGTAAGAAACTTGCCAATCAGAATTAGAAATAATTTGTTCTTTTACAATTTTTTCTGTGTATAGCAAAAAATGTCTTTGTTTCAAATAATAATTGGTCGCGGCCATATCGCAGTAGGTAGCGATCACCGGTCCCCGGTCGCGGCAAATAAACTTTCCGACATTTGTCTCCCACCAATGGGTGGGTTGACGTAAACCTAAGTGGTGTGAGCTGCTGAAGACTCGAAAAGGATGTAGTGCTAGTACTGTTGTGGGGATTACCAGGAATCCTTGAAGCGATATGACTGAAACACTGTTAAAAGTGGCGTTGAACCCAATTCAAACAATCAAATAATAATGATAAAGCTACAAAAAGGACTGGTTCCAATGAAAACTATCCTATTTTTTTGTATGTTTTGAATATTCAATCATGTGAACCGAATATATTATTTCTTTTCTGTTGAGGTATGAAACGAAAAACCTATTCATATTTTCTGAAATAAGTTTTTTTTTTCGATTCAGGAATCAATGAAAACAAACACATAAACTATAAAGATTACTCTCTTCATCATTAAATCAAACTAAGTTTAATCAAAACGCGTTGCAGCCCATGATTATTTCGTGGAAATTTATCACTACTTGATACAGCGAAAACTAAACCTGTACTTATTAAACGCAACGGTATCATTGGAGACCAGCGCTTTACACCGGCTTCAATTAGGATTTTTTTTCTGTTTGCCTATTGGGGATTTAAGGACCCATTATTGTGAAACCTTTTCGACTGATTTGCTCGAACATGCATGATCATGAAAGAGTGAAATACTAAAAATTAATATTGTTTAATGTTCTTTTAGTTGCAATAATAAGTGTCCATTAGAAATGAAGAAATTGCCTTAAAAGTATATTTTTCATTCATTCTACTTTATTAAACGCCTGACCGCCCTAAAAACGGTTCTATCTGGTAAAATCGATTGACACAATTCAAATTTCTATTGAAATGAAATTAAATTAATTCGGCATGGGGCATTAAATTAGTGATTATCACGTTGAAAAATCGATCCGGTCACCTGGAAAACAATTGTCGTCTCTGAGAAGATTTTCCGTATTGGCCTATTTTAAGAAATGCTGTTTATGTCGGACCCCCTATTGCTATTTGCCTTTTGACTAAATCACACTAAGTGCTTACACATCTTAACTATTCAATTAATGATCATGGTAAGAGTTTGTCAATATTAGGCAATAGCTGCATTTTATCTTTGAATTGGATAAGGACTCGGGGTTTATTTTTATTCTTTTAAAGGGCGGAGATAGAGGGAGAAAAACAAGCAAACAAACAAACAAACAAAAAATGTTAATGTTTTAAATTTATCTCACATTGCTCAAAGAACAGAAGATTATGCGAAATAAACGACATTATAAAACAGAGCAAAAATGATTATGTTGCAGCATTCTAAAATGCGTGTATTTTAAAGAATTCATTTTGAGACAAAAAAGGGAAATCAATGTTTTTTTTTAATTTGTCTGTTTTTTTTTTTTTTTTAAAAATAAAAAAACATTGTGTATAACGGAGTAAACCTATGAAAAAGGGTTTATTTTTATATCACCGCATCGATATGATAAAAAATATGTAGGTCACTTTGAAACATGTAATTGAATTCATTTTTTCAACTTAATTTGACGCTGTTCTGAAGGCTATAAGGTACTTTAAAAGTCGATCATTTTTTCTTTTTTTTTATTCATAGAATGTCTTCTTTTTTAAAGTACTTTTATCATCATTCTAAAATGTTTCGCTAGAGAGTATGATTGACTCGTTTTCCTTTTAGACAGATTTTAACACAGGTAATTCTATGATAATTTATATTTTATATAATGTTATTTGTGATTTCATATTTTCAGGGACTACTCTCACCCAACAAACGACCTATCTGATCAAGACCCTAGACTTTATAAAAGGAACAACGATACACTTAGATGACAGGTTTCCGCTCTGCGAGTTTAAATCTGAGGATTATCCATTATGGAGGTGGCTATAAAACTTATTTTTTCCCTTTTAGATTATTTATCATTTCATTCTGTACTTAAAATTTTAAAACAATACGCAAAGGCACGAGCATTTATAAAAATTATGTATAATTTATATCGACAGTAATGTATCATTCTGTAACATGCAAAACATAAAACTGAATTAGCTCATACCCTGTAATAAGCTTACCAAATGGAAAAAGACACCAATTTGGCGGTTCGAAAATTTTTTGTTAAAATTATGTTTTAAACGTATATAATCTCCTACAAGCCTCGTCATGTCAAATGAAAAGGAAGGTACAATCACGTGTGATTCGAAGGATTTATAGTTCATACCAAAAGTTGTTTATTCGGGAAATTCTATGTTACATAAAAATTAATCCAAAGTGTTAATTAATAATCAGTTGAATTCGGTATTGGATAATAAGACAAAAGAAAATGTTCATCAAAGTGTTGAAAAACTTGAAATACTTAAAACAAGTGGGGAGTGCGGTGCGAAACCCGTTAAATTATGAAGATTATCCATGGAACAAAAGTGTTTGTTTAATGAGAAGTAATAAATATTTTAACTATGGAGGAACACAAGGAAAATAGTGTGTAGCCAATAAAAGGTTTCAAATAGGCAATAAATAACGGCAATTTTGTTGTAAAAACAAAAGATCTTGAAATTATAGCTGTAAAGAGATAATAACATAACGTATAGTTTATTCACTTACATGACTTGAACAATGATGTTCATCATCATTACATAATATTTTAAACAAGTACATAATAACACATACGTTCAACAATGGTAAACAAAAGAAAAAAATGTAACTTATAATGTTGTTGTATTTCTCCGAGTATGCGGGAATCACGTTTTTTTAACTCGTTCTTGGTGTTTTAAGGTTTTGGTACTAAGTATATTATCAGTTTTGAGACATGAGCACAACAAATATATCTAGGCATATTTCAGTCGGGATTTTCTACAATTATATACCAAACTTTAGCAGTAATCAATTAATTATTTTGTCAGTTATTCGCGCTCTCCCCAACCATTCGAGTTTTTGGAGATATAATTTATAATAATAAGAAGAAGAATCTTTAGAAGTAAGTTAATCTTTTTTCATCAGTGGGCCTTCAAAATAACAAGTTTCAAATTTTAAGACTAGACAGAACCAGAACATTTGAAGATGAAATTTCTGTATTTTTCTTTTGTTATGTATACGTTTTCGATTAAAATATGAAAATTGATAAAAATTGACAAACTGGAACAATAACAACCAAAAATACATAAGTTGGAAATACAGCGGTAAAAATTGAGAGAAAAAACGACAACAGAATTTAAGATAATAATCAAATCTGAACGCAAAAAACTTTTCTCCAAAAGAGTATTAAGACGGAAAAAATTACAGAGTGAAAAATGTATCTCTTGATGTTATTAATACATCACATTTATACCTCCAGTTTATTGAGAAAATTGGAGATATTACATACTGAAAACTACATTGTGTGATTAAAATCGGGCGATTAGCTATTGGTGTCGTCTATGAGTAGTGCGACGGCCTCATTTTGCTATTTTCTGCAATGTTTTAGATCGCTTGTTACCATCCGTGTCTCATGACGCTCGAATTTGATCGGTATTTTTCAGCTTTTATAATTTAGTACCATGATTCAAAACACTTTCCGAGTATTCTGTGAGAAGCCTGTCATTACGTATTTTGGCAATTACAGTTTCTGTAGAGAAACACAATTTATCAAGCATAATCATCTTGTTTAATCAGCTATTGATTGTAACTCGATGACGTCAGATGTGCGGATTTAACACACCATCAAGGTCTTCGTTTCTATTTGAGTAAATACCATTCATATTGTTATGGTCGCCTAGGCGATTATTAGAATAGTGAACTTTAACGAAGCTGGGAATGGGCTTTTATTAGAGGTATTAGGTATTGGATGGTCGACTATAAGAAGTATTTGGCACGTATTTGTTATTACACAACGAAGTTATGGGGGGTATACTGGAATCAGGTTGTCCGGCTGTCTGTCCGTCTGTTTGTGGACATAATTTTGTGTCTTCATCTCATCCCACATTTCCAGACCAATTTTGCTGAGTCTTAACCGAAATCTTCCTCGCAATGAGAACTTGTGCACTTTTCATGTGGGACTTTTCATAATGATTTAACAACTGTTTCAGGAGTTATGCCCCTTTCTTTTATTTTCTTATATACAATATATAGAGAACAAATCATAAATCCTGAACAGGTTAAA
This sequence comes from Fragum fragum, assembly GCA_946902895.1. NCBI lineage: Eukaryota > Metazoa > Mollusca > Bivalvia > Cardiida > Cardiidae > Fragum > Fragum fragum. The sequence goes on along the minus strand of OX336375.1, from coordinate 16,187,286 downwards.
AGATTAAAAAAATAATTAAAAAATAAAAGTGGTTCACGTTTATTCCAGAACATAAACGCCATGTTCGACGTTGCACGAAATCCATAATTTCCATCTTCAATGTTGAACAAAATCCCTATTTTTAGCTCACCTGAGCACGTAGTTAGGTGGATGTCCATCGTGTGTCGAGCGACATCCGTCGTCAACAATTACCATGTATGCACTCTAGAGGCTACATTTTTTGCCCAATCAACCTGAAAATTGGTCAGAATGATTGTCTTGATCAAATCCCGGACAAGTCCCAAATTTGATCAACTTGGGTCAAAAACTAGGTCACGGGGTCAAATCTTAGGAAAACCTTGTATGCACTCTGGAGGCCATAATTTTTGCCCGATCAACCTGAAATTAGGTCAGAATAATTGTCTTGATAAAATCTTGATCGAGTTAGAAACTGGGTAAACTGGGGTCAAAAACTAGGTCACTGAGTCAAATCTTAGAAAGACCTTGCATGCACTCTAGAGGCGACATTTTTTCCCAATCAACCTGAAAATTGGTCTGAATGATTGTCTTGATGAAATCTCGAACAAGTTCCAAATTGGGTCAACTGGGGTCAAAAACATGGTCACTGGGTCAAAACTTAGAAAAACCTTGCAAGCACTCTAGAGGCCACGTCTTTTGTCTGATCAGCCTGAAATTTGATAACAATGATTGGCTTGATGAAGTCTTGGGCAAGTTCATAGCTTGGTCAACTAGGGTCATTAGCTAGGTCATTGGGTAGAATCTTAGAAAAAAAATTGTATTCCCTCTAGAGGCCACATTTTTTGCCGAATCGACCTGAGATTGGGTCAGAATTATTGTCTTGATGAAATCTTGTGCAAGTCTTAAACTAGGTCAACTTGGATCAAAAACTAGGTAACTGGGTCAAATCTTAGAAAAACCTTGTATGCACTTTAGAGGCCACGTTTTTTGCCCGATCAACCTGAAATTAGGTCAGAATGATTGTCTTGATGATCTTGTGCGAGTTCGTAACTTGGTCAACTGGGGTCGAAGACTAGGTCACAGGGTCAAACCTTAGAAAAACCTTGCATGCACTCTGGAGGCCACAATTTTTGCCCCATCAACCCGGAATTTGGTCAGAATGATTGTTGTGATAAAATATTGCATGAATTCGAAACTGGGTCAACAAGGGTCAAAAACTAGGCCACAGAGTCAAATCTTAGAAAAACCTTGTATTTACTCTAGAGGCTACATTTTTTACCCAATCAATTGTCATCAATGAAATTAAATAAAAAAATCGAGACATTCAACTCAGATTAGCAATTAAGGGCCACTATAGCCCTATTGTTTTTCCAGTCAATGCCCTCCTTGACTTAAAAAATGTAAAAAAATGTCCACTTGATAAATCATGTATGGCCAACATTTTAGGTCACCTGACCGAATGGTCATGGTGACCTATTGCAATCATCGTTTGTCCGTCGTCGTGCGTCGTGCGTCGTGCGTCGTCCGTTAACTTTTAAACATTTTCATCTTCTTCTCAAGAACTACTGGGCGGATTTCAACCAAACTTGGTAGAAGGCATCATTGGGGGATGCCAATTCAAGTTTGAGAAAATAGGGGTTCTGGTGGTCATAGGGGCCCAAATGGGGGGCAAAAAGGGGTAATTTTTGGTTCTTCTTTAAAAATCTTCTTCTAATAAACCGTTGATGCCAGAGCTTAAATATTTTGTGTGCATGACAACTAGGACAGGTATATTATAAATTGTGAAATTCATGCCCCTGGGGTCATGTATAGGTCCACATCCAGAGGTCAAAGTTCATCATGTTAAAAAGTTCACATTTTCATCTTCTTATGATGAAGTACAAAGCCAATTTCAAAAAAACTTGGTGAAAAGCATCATTTGGTAATTGTTATTCGGATTTGTGAAAATTAAAAGGTTAGGGGGCCCTTAAATGGGGACAAAAAGGGGGTAATTTTTGGTAACTTTTAATTATTTCATCTTCTTCTCAAGAACTATTGGGGGGATTTCAACCAAACTTGGTATAAAGCATCATTGGGGGATGCCAATTCAAGTTTGTGAAAATAGGGGTTCTGGGGGTCAAAGGGGCCCAAATAGGGGGCCAAAAGGGGTAATTTTTGGTACTTCTTAAAAAATCTTCTTCTAATAAACCGTTAATGCCAGATATTCTGGGCGCATGACAACTAGGACAGGTATATTATTAATTGTGAAATTCATGTCCCTGGGGTCATGTATGGGGTCACACCAAGAGGTCAAAGTTCATCATGTTAAAAAATTCACATTTTCATCTTCTTCTGATGAAGTACTAAGCCAATTTCAAACTAACTTGGTGAAAAGCATCATTGCCAATTCCAGTTTGTGAAAAGAGGTTGGGGGGCTTGGGGTAAAAGGGGCCCCAGTCGGGGGCAGAAAGGGGTAAATTTTTGTATTTCTTAAAAAATCTTTTTCTAATAAACCCTAAATCACTTGTCCTGATGCTCTTTTACTCAGGTGACCGTTAAGGCCCACTGGGCCTCTTGTTATGGTTACAATTTGGCCTCATTTAAAAAGAGGCGGTAGCGGGGGTATTCGTCAGCCCTTGCAGGCGACAGTTCTAGTTTGGACTGTAAAAATAGTCTGAATCTTAAATACATCTTATTCTAGCTGTAATCTTTTAGAAGCCGATTGAAGATATCGGAACACCGACCCTTTATATATTTATTGAGAGCCCTGGTATAAATTGAAAATTTAACTCCCATTAGCATTCCGCGGAATGAAGAAGTAAGCATCATTTCGATGTAGTCGCATTTGATTTTCAAATTTTAACTCGCTGGATATCATGTTCCATCGTCTAATAAATTCTGCAAATGGAGATTTAAAAAGGCGATCTACCTGTTACGATGTTTAGTGCAATTTTAAAAGACGGGAAAGTCCTATGTAAAATTCCTATTATATATGAATATATTGTGAGGAATTCTACAAGCGTTTAGATAGAATTGTAATTTTAATGACTACAAACAATTCAGGAATAACGACAAATTAGGCTTTGGAAGGCCATGCAACAAAGACGGGAAAGTCCTATATAAAATTCATATTATATATGAATATATTGCGAGGTATCCTACAAGCGTTTAGATAGAATTGTAATTTTAATGACTACAAACAATTCTGGAATTACGATAAATTAGGCTTTGGAAGGCCATGGAACAATCTCAATGCATGAGTAAGCGGATCTAGTGGTCAACAATGTAAAGGCACTTAAGAGATGTTGCTGTGCGGACATTGTCTCCAGATTATTTCATTGCCTTCGTGGTAAAAAATAGCAACCTTATAGCGTTATCATCAATACTTTGTTATTCATTTGCTTGCCGACGCCCTGCTGTAAAGCATACCATGGGATCTCTCAGATAACGTTGTAAATCTCATTTGCCATTCTCGGTTGTTTTGCTCCAAATTAAAACTAACTAAATCACTAATGAAATTAAAAATACTCGTAAAGTTCGGAATCTTTCATAGATTTGAATATTGTGTAGTAATGACGGGATAAAAGACTTGTTAAAGGATATTTGTCTAACGAATTATAAATCAGACTCTCTTCCCAATCACAGCTAGTGTTTACTTGATCTAGACAGATCGATATTGGAGATTTTCTAAAATGACGTTTTAAAAGCAAAATTCAGGAAATACAAGTCCCATCACTTAGGGTTATTTTGTTGGGAGCGTATGCTTAGGGACTATGACTAATAGGGACGACATATGTTTGGTATACCTATGGATAGGGAAGATTGAAAAGTTACCCTTTTGACACAAAAGTAGATAATTTTTTTCAGTTTGAATAATGATGGTAGTTGTCCATTAGTATCACCTGTTGCTACCGAAAAACGGCTGAAATAGCTGATTTATTTAGAGTATGTCGGAGATGTGCTTATTGGTTTTCAATGAATTACCAAACTTCTCAGTTAATTATCGCTTGATCATTCACTGAAAACGAGTGGCGATATCCAAATGATATTGCGCTTTTGAATGTCATCTCAGTTGGACAAAGGTCATAAATGACGTCATCAGGTTGCTATCTAAATCAATTGCAAACTGACGCGCTAAAGAATTGTTTTATAATAAGCCACACCCGCTCTCATTTTGCATGAAAGAAATAGAATAATCGATACTTTTTTGTTTTAGGTCGACGAATTCTTTATATTTCGCGAACACCAAAATTTATATTTCACTTTGGGCTCCGGAAGTCGTGAAAATAAAGCTTTTATTGCTCACCAAATGAAACATTTTTCGGTCTTGAAATAACAAAGGTTGTTCTCTGTGTAATCAAAGTGAACAATATGCCAATTGTGGTAGTTTACTGTATTTTCGTTCACAGCTAACTTGTCATTGTAATCTATTTAAACGTTTTCTCTAGTGTTTCTTGATGTATTTTATCTCCATACTTCGTGGTTAAACTTTATTCATGATTAATATTTGTCTTTAGTGATGGTTTAAGAAAACATCTGGCCCAAAAGTTAAACATCTGCATGCCTTTAATCCATGCCAGTTTGGTAGAAACTACCGACTTTAGGAATTATAACAAAAGAAGCATTTTATCAAATCGCTCGAGACATGAATACAACAAAAAGAGACTCCTATGAATTTGTTTATAAACTTCCCATTTGGTTGAAACTTTGCTTTACGAAAAAGTTAACGATGTTTACAAAATATCACAATTTCACCCATGAAAATATTCAAAGGTTTTTGTCATTGCATGACTTTTTTTTGAAATAATATGAAAAAGGCAAAGCCTCAGAACGATCACAGTTTCTATTTATCGACATTAAAACTTCAAAAATGTATACGAACTCCATCATGTCATATTTGGAATGGAAATTGTTGCTATCTTAAGTACAATAAGCAATTTCCGAATACACTGTATCTATTATTAAAATTTCAATCACTATAGAAGCACAGAGAAGAAGATTTTTAAACATTTCCTTCTTTATTTCTATGTAAAATCAGGGATCGCACAGAAAAGGGCTAATTTTCAGAATACGGTAATTCTTTGAAGTATTTTGGTAGAGGGTCAATAGATGATGATTTGTACCAAATATCAAAGCCTTAGGCTTGGAAGGAGAAGATTTTTTAAAAAAAATTTCACTCCGTTGCCATGGCAACAAGAGTTCTTCATGGATTTCAATTCCTTGAAGTATTTTGAAACAGCATGACCTAAGGATCGTTTATGCCGATTGAAAAACTTTTAAAAGTGGCCTTAAACCGCATTCATTCAATCAATTTAACAGTATTCTAGTTATATTGCAGCGGCTGGAACACCTTACAATGGATTCCTGGTATTTTCCCACCAGTACTACCACTACAACCTTTCCTAGCCTCCAGTTGCTATCCGACTTAGGTTTATATTTATCCATCCATTGGTGAGAGACAAATCTCGGAAAGGACATGTGCCGCCGCCCTGGATCGAACCCATGACATCCCATATTTGAAGATTTGGAGTCTGATGCGCTACAGACTGGGCTATGACGGCAATCCGAGATTTTATGATGATAAATATTCTGACCAAATATGAAGACATTATAATTTTGAGTTAAAAATATGGGCTCTAGAGTGAACACAAGGTTTTTTCCAAGATTTAACCTAATGTATTATGAATTTATGGAAACAAATATTCTGACAAAAAATCACCACATTTGACCCCAAAATTTTGCCTCTAGAGTGCACACAAGATGTTGACAGACTAAACATGTCACATGCCTGAAAAGGCCTGATCACCCATTGGTAAGAGATAAATGATTCATGTCATGCTGACTTTGGTCATATGTCAGAAAGAAAATTTGCTGAAATGGGGTTCAAACTCCCAACCCAAGCATTATGAGCATAGGGTGTTATCAATTGAGTTAACTGGATTCAGCAGGACAAGTAAGAGAAGTCAACAAGGTTGTTTTCTGTGATCCAGTAAAAAATATATAACCCAATAATTGTGATGATAAATATTCTGTGAAATCCCCCCCCCCCCCCCAAACCATCTTACAGAATTCAAATTACAAAAAAATAAACAGACATACAGATGGGCAAACACAATTTTGGCCAAGATTGGCCTCACCCTGCCTACAGCAGGGTATGTAAATGAATAAATTGAAGTTTTAACCCTTCTCATGCTGAATCCGGAATATTCTGGTTTCGGCAGGTGTAGACCAAGAACAGCCTACACATAAGTGCATTCTGATCTTGGTCTACACCTCCTGATTGTACTTTTCCTGACAGAGTTGTTTATGAAATTGAATTCTAAAAGAAATATTGGTTTTCTATCAGTGCTTTCAGCCCTTTGGTTTTACAGCGATTCAGTAAGGTATTTATACAGCATGACAAAGCATAAAGGGAAAAGAATTCCCATTAACCCATTTCCATCATCGTGCCAAATATGAGCAATGAATCTTAAATAGGCTTGAAGAAATTGTAAATGTTAAGGTTTTTAAGTAAGTTTTTGAAGATGTTTGACCTTGACAAATGACCTTGACCTTGTTGAATGACCAAGACCTTGGTATCTGTGAATGCATATCAATTCATTATATTGTAAAACTAGAAAATATGCAATCATGGCAACTAAGACATTAATCAAACACTTTTTTTCACAGTCTTTATTAATCACCATCCTGGTGTCAATTATATTTCATTGCAATTAGGCCAGTGGCAGTCACTTTCATTCATAACCTTGATTTCCAAATGGTATGGTTTATTTCATTCAATGAGGTATCTGGTTTTTTTTTTTTTTTTTAATTCAAAATCACGTGGAACCACCAGACAATTTGTCCCTTTATGCACCAGCTATTTATAATGTCTGGGGAGGGAATTGAACCCCCATACATGATTTTGAATAAGGAGACACATTTTATATGGTCCTGATTGATTTAATATTTAGCAATATCAGTTTAATCCATTTTGAACAAACCAAGTGTTTGATTAATGTAGATTTAAACAATCTTCTATTAATAACTTGAATCTAAAAATTTCCGAATTTTAACCCTTCTCATGCTGAACCCGGTATATTCCGGTTTTGGCAGGAGCTGTAGACCTTTGGTTTTACAGCAATTCAGTAAGGTAGTGTAACCAGCATGACAAGGGTTAAAATGTTGATGAAAACTCAACATCATGTACAGCAGAATGACCCTTTTTTTTAAGGAAATGGTTAATAGATTAACAATTTCTAGATCAGTATGGAGAGTACTCCAGTCACAGGACATCCACACTTAACAGCAAGATCTAAATAGATATTCACTTGTCAAAGGGTTAAGTAAGAGGCCTGAGAGGACATGATGAGCAGCTTTTTAGACAACCTTGGCAGGATTTTAATCTTCCCCCCCAGGGACTCAAGTGTTGGCAACTTTGCATCATAAGGGTCATTGCATAATAATTAATGCACAACTCTGCCTTTTGAAGCTGTGGAGTATCAAAGTTAAGGAAAACTTAGTGGTAAAAAGAGAAATTGCTAAGTCACAGTTTCTCCTTTCTTAACAATGATTTCTACCTTATTTTAAATGTAGCAGACTTTGAAATGTTGTCTGCACCTTTTCTCAGTTTAGCCTAGTCCAAAACAACTATATAATGGGTTCAGATTCGGGAGGCCAGCACCTTCTTTCAACTCAGATCCAGTCTTAAATGTTCTGATGTGGTAATGTGTTAAGTTTTAACACATTACCACATGAGAACATTTTAGATTGGATCAAATCCAAAGACCGCGTTCGATCCCCGACGGCGACACTCATTCTCTCCGACTATTTTTCTCCCACTAATGGGTCGATAATCGTAGACCTATGTGGGATAGCAGCTGGAGGCTAGGAAAGGATGTAATTGTAGTACTGGTGTGAGAAATACCAGGATTCCATTGTTAGGTGCTCCAGCCACAACGATAGATTGTTGAAAGGGGCGTAAAACCCCATTCAAATAAAATCAAATCTGAAAAGGTTGCAGACGAAATTCAAAGCTTCTAGAATTTAAAATTTAAGTGCCAGACAATGTAGGAAACATTATGAGAAAAGCTCAAAAAAATTGCAGATTAAAACCAATTTCTTCTTTTCTCACAATGTTTTTAACTGTTCATTTTCTACAAAGCATAAAATGTGGGATTGTGTGGTAATGGCTAAAAACATTGTTTGATAGACTGAATGGTTATGACTCCAACTATATTTCAGTCATATTGTTACAGCTGGAGTACCTTAGTTACCGAGGATTCCTGGTAAACCAGTAGTATCACTTTATCCTTTCTAAGCCTCAACCTGCTCATCCAACTTAGATTTATCATAATCCACCTATTAGTGGTAGATGAATATTAGAAATGATATTTTTGTACCCAGGAACCAAACCTGTGACCCCATGATTAGGAGTCCTACACCCTACCAACTGTGGTATAGCACAGCCTGAATCTTGAAACATTCAATTCAAAGCGCTGACGTTAAATGTTGAAAACCAATTAACAGCTATGGCCATAAAAACCTTAATCAGTTCCTTCCTGAAGTTGAGGGTGAGTCTAAGAGGATTCATTGGACTTAAATCAGAAAGATTTAGAGTCCTGGCATCAAATTTGTGAGTTTCAGGCTCGCAAAACCTGTGTCCTTAACCCATTTCAAGACGATTTTTTTAGACTGGTCCAAATTTAAAGGAGTTACAGACAACAATTTAAAGTTTATGAAATTTTAGATTTCTTCAACTTTTTGGTAGGAAACATTGTGGAAAATGAAGAAATTGCTTGTGACAAGCAATTCCCTAATTTTCTACAATATTTTTCAAAGCTTTTTTCTTGAGGGGCATTTAAGAGGGTCATTGTGTGGAAATTGGTTAACTCCTTATAATCCCTGCCATCAGTATCCCACTAAGATTTTTGATTGGGATTTTGTACCCTTTGCTACCCTCTGGAATTAAAACCCTTGTCACCAATTAAGCTTTAAAATGATAAATAATAATAAATAATTTATTTTTTGATTATCCATCTCTTTCATGAACAACAACACAATATATTCATTCACAGTAACGCCGGACAGACCTTCACAACAAAGCTAGCAGTCTGAGTGGGTTTCGAATATTACCAACCATATACACAAATTAACCTGTTACCAGACCACAAAAAGTTGGACAGTTTCTAATTAAACCCTTTCCTGTTTTTAAAAAATTAGACTGGTTCAAAATGAAAGAGGTTGCAGATGGCATTGAAAATTGGATGCAATTTGAAATGAAACCACCCTATGAGGTAAAAAATATTGTGCAAAAAGAGAATTTGCTAGTGGGAAAAGGGTTGAGGAAGCTGCTGACAATAATATTTAATCAATAAAATCTTTAAATTCCTGGTCTTTTATTAATGATTTAAAACAAGTCTTTCCTTTATTTCTTCATAATGACTTTCAAAGCCTTTTTTGGGCGGGGGGGGGGGGAACAAAAACAGCGTTGTGTGGGATTGATTATGGGTTAACTCATTACCACATAATGATCATGTCTGGCGCCCTGAAGAAGTACAATCATGGAGAACTTTCCTGGTGTCGGGTCAAAAAGGCCCAATGTCAGAAAGGCCCGGTCCAAAAAGGCCCAGTCCAAAAAGGCCCACTTTTAAAACTGACCAAAAAGGCCCGGTCCAAAAAGGCCCAGACCAGAAAGGCCCACTGTTAAATTTGACCAAAAAGGCTCACTAACCTATCATAAACATTTGACATTATTTTCACTATGAAAATATGTAATTTTTTTGTTAAATTTTAAACTAACTTAAAATTGATCAGTGTAGAATAAAACACTTTTCAGTAGCAATTAGAGAATGGCACTTTTATGTTTATTACCTGTATTGAAAGGTGTTGGCATAAGGAACCATTTATAATAAGTATATCGATAAAGTATGGTTGCTTCTGAAAAGCAGTTTCTCCTTTTTTCAGCAATGGTTTTCTATCATCATAGCATGTTTCTGGAAACCAAGGTGTTGTTACAAATTCCTGATTATTTTCCTATGCTGTACAGTATATATCATTGTTGTCCAATGATGGATCATTTGAGCTAGTCCATAAAATATCATGTTCACGAGTTGTAGAATAAGATGATAAAATAAAAATACTTCTAACAGTTGAGTTAAATACATGTATAATCAGACTGACTTTCTATTCTCTTACATGTGTATGCGGGCCTTTTTGGACTGGGCCTTTCTGGTCAGTTTTGAATGTGGGCCTTTTTGGACTGGGCCTTTTTGACCCGGGCCTTTTTGACACTGGGCCTTTTTGTCACTGGGCCTTTTTGACCCTAATTCATTTTTCTGGCAAAGAAGAAATTGATTGTAAAAAGCAATTTCTCCTTTTCTCACAAATATTTCTATCCTGACTTCTGAGCATCAAAACCACCAAAGCTAGTGTTGGTTAAAAGTCAGGTCTGAAACTGATAAAGGCTGAGAAAGGGCTTACCGTCAAGTCATTCCTAAGACCAGTGGAAGGTACCCCACCCACCCACCTGTACAGCCTGTCCTATGTGATTATGGAACAAGTGCAAACTAACTAAGAGTTTATTCAATATGTTATGAATAATAATAATAATAAAAAAAAAATAATTTAAATGCACAAATTTTCATTCAAATTATCCTGAGCTTTGAGTAAAACAGTAGATTTAGATTTGACTTACCAAAACGCGCGAAACGAACGATGACAGATGGTTCCGTCGGAGTGAATAATCTTCAGTAATAAAACACATTTTTTTTCAAAGCCGATACCGTTTCGGCGTGATCTTATTTCAGAATTAGTTATTCTGTATCCAGAATTTAATTTAGATTTTAATTCTTCTTCTTGACCTTTGACCCTGGCAATTTTGACCAATCAAATCATTTGCTGCGGCGCCCTTACGTCGAAAAGTTACTCAAAAAAAATTCTCATAGTAAAAATGCGGGTCTGGTCTAATTCACTTATATTCACAATCGTCTTTTAAAAAAATAACAAAAGACGGTACTACCGAGAAACGATCTTTGATCGTGTCTTGCTTCGCAAGACACGATCTGCGATCGTTCTAAACGGAAACGTTATCTTCCTAGTTGGAACGCAGGACACGATTTTGAGATTGTTTCCAAAATGGTTAAATATCTTTTTTCTAATACCTATGAATCGCTGATTTTAGGTTGAAATAGCATTGAATTTTTGCAACAAATCAGTATTCATTTAGAGCTGCAAGAGTACGTTATATTTTATAGATCTTGATATGTAACCATAGTCTAGATATACAAAATATAGTGCTAGGGCAGCGTTATACTGCTAAATATCTTTAAATAGAGACCACATGTAATTTTATTCAATTATTAAAATACAATTTCCTTAAGTGAGTATTATGTAAGAATTGACTAAATGCGATTTATAAACATCCTATTCATTTCAGGGGACCTGAATATTTGGATACTTTACCAGAGGAAGAACCAAGGTTTATAAAGAGCCATCTCCATTATCGTCATTTGCCGACCGAGCTTCATAAAGGAAAGGGAAAGGTTGTTTAATATTACTTTCTTGTCCATGTCAGTTTTAGATAATCTTAAAAACAAATCATCCCCCCTAGTGAATAATATATGCAATACTGCATTTCAAGTCATTTTCGCCCCCGCTTTACAAAATAAACTGCATAATAAATTTGACGAAATATTGTTTGTACCGAGGGTAGAACGTAAGACTGTCGGAACTCACTTTTTCTCAAAAATCATTCTTTTATACTTTCTAGACATTAATTTAGAGGAATACATATGTTTTAAATATTCTTACATTAATCGACTAAAATACTGTTTGTGCAAGTGTGTCGTAACTGAATTCTGATCGTCTAAATACGGAAAAATGTTATTTTATTCTTCTAACCCGTTTCCTTTGTTCACCGAAAAATGTGAATAGAATCCGAAGTTAGTTACGTGTATATTTTGAAGGCTTTTATAAGTATAAGTAGTGGCTTTTTAGACACTTTTATGTCAAAATTTAGGCCCCTACTGACCTTGACAATCCTGCAAAAATTCAGGTGTAAAGAAGGTGATATTTTACAGCTAAAATGCGATGAATAAGGAAAACAAGTCAAACAAACATCATATGCTTTTAACTGTTTGATTGAGTTTTACAATATGAATGACTGCTTAGATGAGGTTTAACGCCACTTGTAACAGTATTTCAGTCACATCGCTGCCGCTTGAGCACATAATCATGGATTCCTGGTATTTCTCACGCCAGTACTACCATTACACCCTTTCTGATCCTCCAGCTGCTCATTCCTCTTAAGTTTAAGTTAATCAACTAATTTGTGGGAGACACATGTCGGAAAGGATATTTACGCGACCGGGAATAGAACCTTTGTTGTAAATTAATGATAAGCGAATTAAGAAACATTGATAGAGAGATATAATACTATTTGTATACTATAAAGACATGGTAGACCCATTTAGGGTTGAGGATCCTTACTCTGAGTTGATACGCGTTGTATACCAGCTCTGCATGACTAAGGTAGGTAAAAATTCAGAGTTCATAGTTCTTTTGTTATCTTTTTCAAACAATAGATCTTGTGCATCATTCTTCATTGTTAAGTGTGCTGGATGTAAACAAGGAATCGTTTCGACAGGTTTCCATAAATTTTAAATCAGTATTTCATGTATTTCAGTTGTAAGACTGCCGTAAGTCAATGCATATTAAATAGCATTTATAAACTTCAAACACGACAGGGTACCCTTAAATAGCGCAGTTTGTAGCGCACCAGACTCCTCATCTTCAATCAAGGGGTGTCATGGGTTCGATCCCCGGCGGCGGCACGTATCCTTTCCGACATTTGTCTCTCACCAATATGTGGATAATAGTTAACCCAGGTGAGATAGCAGCCGAGGCTAGGAAAGAATTTAATGGTGGTACTGATGCGAGATATACCAGTAATCTATTGTTGGTGCTCCAGCTGCCGCGATATGACCGAAAAATGTTAAAAGCGGCGATAAACCCCATTGAACTAACAATGAAAACAAGATTCACATAATGATCAAAAGATAAAACTTTTGTTCTGTCCACCTCTTTTATCTCTCAAATCTGCACAACGCCTCCCTAAGGATCTTATAATATTTGTGACACTACCTGACGAAGACGTCATCATTGTTCAATGGGTTCGGCGGGGTTGTTTACTCTTCAAATCTTGAATAATGTCGTGGTACTATTTAGATTGACCTGACAGCAACCTTTATTTCTCTGCCTCGTTTATCCCGCTAGATATTAAACTGCCTAAGTTCTTAATCTCTCTTTCCCTCCAAGAGTTGATTAAGAAACGACGATTGGTTGATTGAATGGGGTTTAACGCCACTTTAAACAGTAATTCAGTCAAATCGCGGCGGCTGGAGTACCTAACAATGGATTCCTGGTATTTCTCACACCAGTACTACCATTACATCCTTTCCTAGCCTCCAGCTGCTATCCAACATAGGTTAACGATTATCCAACCATTGGTGCGCGACAAATATAGGTAAGGATATATGCCGCCGCCGGGGATCGAACCCATAACATCCCATGTTTGAAGATTATGAGTCTGGCGCGCTACTGACTGCGCTATAACGGCGGTAAGAAACGACGAACATATGCTGTGAACCTCAAAAGTATAAGGTAACTGCTATATTTGATAGCACCGTTAAAGGACACCGTAGATTTTAGATTGTTGTGTCCATGGAGTATCTCCATGACGACCGATCTATAAGAGCACTAATCTCGACAATGCGGTTTCGCACAAATCGTTTAAGGGTCTTGGTTATTGTAACCCCATGAAGTACTATCTGACTATCTGACCTAGATTGCACTTGATCTGTTAGTACCGAGTGTCCTAAATGATGTGCTCGTTTTACGCTAACCAACACTGCCATAAAATCGAGTTTTCGTAAGGGCATTGTCTTCGGAGATGCAACCCGATTTGTCGTGATAAAGAGACATGATTTGGATTGGTAAAAGATGTTTTCTGCTGCTTTAAACGACTTAGAATTTGCGTCCTCAAAAATGTGTTGTTCATGTACTGTTTTTGCTCTGTTGCCATGAGGTAGTTGTCTCGGTAAGGTCTAGGTGGACGATCCTCTTGGTCATAACGTCTTGAATAGGTACTGTTTTCTGTGAACGAAATTTGATCTTTGTCTGGGTCGCATCTCATTGAGAAATCTTCAAAATTTCGTCTCTGTCTAGACATCACGAAAATGCGTTAGTAGTTCTTCTACAGTCATGAAACTCGAAAGTACTAACATTTAACATAGATATGACGTTCAACTACGTTAGCTGCTGATGCGTGTTTGCTAAGGTTATGATTTTTTAAGATCGCAGCTCTCAGCATGAATAGCAAAGAAGTAGCAGTTCTCTGGAACGAAAATTTTTTTCTTATCAATTTAAACTCGTGTTTGTTGACATTATGAGATCGAGATGAGTGCTTCCGATTATTCACCGCAAATGTTCGCTAGTATTTAGCATTTACTGTTATATACAAAGGTATTGATGACTATACTTTACGGATGATTTCGTGACGGAGGTAGTTGTTTGAAAGACTACCGAAAGTTTAAACAAACTTAATCATTGTGTTGGGCCACATTTTAAAATATCGTAACTTCTTTCATGAAATGTAGGGTTATCGAGTAGAATTATCTTGGTCTTACAATTTCAATCGTCATAATTATTGATGCTTTTGAACCTCGATAATGGTTTTCTGATTATTTTGTTGAATGTTTCTGGGGATATGGCTTTATTTTGGGCGTAGTATGCTCTAGGCATTCAGGTTTGGTAGATTATGTGACATACGACAGCTTCAGTCGTAAACAATACGAATGGGCCAGGTCGAGGAGTCCTTTTTATCTTGGTGGTAGGGAATGTAGTAGGTTTATCCTGGTGGGGTGTAATTTCTCTATAAAGCCTCTGCGCGCTTGATAGGCCGTTATTTTGTCATACTTCTTCAATAGGCACGGCTCTTTCTTCAAACTTCTTACCGTGTTTAAATACCTTCTCTTCGCAATGTTGTAGTAACAAGGTAGAGGCGAGTGATCCAGATATGTTGGTAACTTGACTGAATAGCTTCCTTCTTTAAACCAAATACATGACTGCTGGTATTCTCGGAAATAATCAGTCTTTTCTCTTTCATCGGGATTCTGTGATATACCCATACATTCTTGGTTTCAGAATCCTTCTACGACATCTGTAGATGCTCAGCTTGTCATTACATAAAATAATTATCTGCGACGCCGGAGTTCAAAAACAATGCCTTTGGCGTAATTTCTGTGACTCTATCGTGGTGACGATAAATTGACGGCAAGTTGGCGTACAATTCCAACAACAACATGTAAAGATCATTGAACAAGGAACATCCCCATTCATAAGACTCCCACCGCCATATCTTTCAACCTCTCTGACCCTAAAAACTGTCCAATTCCATTACCTTTGAATGAACTGTCGGTGCCGACTGGTGCATGCCAACCTATTGAACCTATGATAATGTGTAAGAATCGGTCCATTATGTGTTCTACGGGCTCGTAGCCTAATACAGCTCGCAAATAGTTCATAACAGTTAGGACTGTAACCCTACCACCAAACATCTTTCTATTTAGTGGATATTGCTGACATAAAACTGTTTCGGAGATATCGCAGTTGTAATTCACGATCATCCCGATGTGACGTCACTCGTACCGCACTGGTTCTCGGCTAGTCAGTAACTTACAAGGGTTGGTATACAGGAGTTCTCAAATGTATTACTGTTTACAATGATCATTTCATTGCTCTGATAACATTCAGACTTATCAGCAAAAAGCTTTTTAGTGGCCTCTTATCGGTGCTCATTTGAAAGTTCTGGCAGTTGTGTCAAGTCAGGACATCAATTTATATTTTTTCTTAAGCATTAGCTTCTGCGCCAAGTTTTGGCAAACTTTGTACCAAAAGACAGCAAGGCTTATGGTATGCTCGTGAAATGGCTTTTTTCGCTTTTCACATTTACATAGTAAAGGAAATCACGTGTTTTTATAATTTAAAAGATTTAATTCATTCACCTGGTTCCTGTTTGCTATTTTTCAAGCTTAGAATGTTTTAACACATGAGAACGAAAATATAGGAAACTAAAGAAGTGTCAAAGTTTCTTTTACATCAGTTTATATCATTAATTCATTTATTTTTTATAACATGCAAAATGATTAAAAGATCAATCTGTCGGTATTTTCTTTCATGAAAATCACTGATGAAGGTCAGCGTTAATCCTCTATATACAGTGGTTTTCAAAGGCATTTTTCTACATTATTTCCACGTTTGAAATTAAAAGCCAGTTGATTGCTCCTAATTTAAACTTTCGAAAAAAGAAACTCCTCTTCAGCTCTTTAATTGCAACTTCACATGAAATTATTATTGCTGTGTTATAAACTTCATCTAAGAAAAGAAAATTGAATTCCAAATCTGAAAAAAGAAAAAAACATACCACCAACAACAACCCCACTACTTTTCTTTCTTTTATAATTCAGATCATCTACATAACAAGAAACCCAAAGGCATCAGTACCTTCTCTATTCAGAGTTTTGCACTATGTCAATAACCCACCAGCTGCTACGCTCAGAGAATATTTGGAGGAATTTCTGTCTGACAAAAATGGTTTGTGTACTTGTAAATTATATTATAATAAAATTTTATATGTCAACAAATCATTATTTTAAGTACTCACAGTGTAAATACGCTTTTAGAACCCCGTATAGTGTTTTACCGTTCAGCTTTTGTACATAAGTTTATATCATTAATTCATTTATTTTTTAAAACATCCATTCATATTTGTAAGCTTTGGTCTAGAGAAGTAACTTTCGTTAATATTTTCATTGGAACAAAATGTAGCTCAGATGAGTTTCGAAGTTGTTGTTTGTCATGTTAACTTATATTTTCAGTGTACGCCTGTCCATGGGGACCTCATGTTAGAGAATATTGGGAACACAGAAACGACCCAAATGTTTTGTTTCTACAATTTGAATATAAAATAAAGGTGAGGTAAATTCCACGGCTTCAAATTGTTTAAGTCTGTCAAAACATTAGCAGTGGCAGAAGAGTTTGAAATCACCGAGTTCATCAAAACAGAAAATAACAATTATACATTTAAGCTCTGTTTGACTTTTTAAGCCGCCGTCATAGTGCAGTCGGTAGCGCATCAGACTCCCAGTCTTCAATTATGTCATGGGTTCGATCCCCGGCGACGGCACACATGCTTTCTGACACTTGTCTCTTACCCATGGGTGGATAACCGTAAACCTAGGTGGGATAGCAGCTGGAGCATAAGAAAGGATGAGGTAGTACCGGTGTGAGAAATACCAGGAATCCATTGTTAGCAACCGCGATATTACTGAAATACCGTTAAAAGTGGCGTTAAACCCCATTCAATCAATCAATAGACTTTAAGTGCTTTTGCTCCTTACTCTTGTCGTTTGTATGTGTCTCATTAATTCAATATCATGTTTTACCAGGGAAATCACGTTGAAACTTTTACCAACATTTTTTTAACAATAGGCTGTTGAATCTCTGTGAAAGGTTTCTTTCTCGTGGTCAAAATATAACTGACCTTTACTCGATTGTATTTGAATCAATATACAAACAATATACTGAACAAGTAGCTTATGTCATGAAACTCAACATTATAATACCGTTGCGTAAACATCAAATGGGTGATTTTTGTTTTGTTTCTTCGAAAAAAAGAATTATCTTACACCGAATGGACAATATATTTTCACGATACATTTGAGAGAAACGAGTTCCAGCCTTATAACAAAAACACGTATTTGTTCTATTTAATGCAAAACCCAGATATGACGACAAATCTTAAGGTAAACTCGCAAGTGCTCGGCGTCAAATATGATTTACGTAAAAAAAAAGCTCTAATAACAATGAGGTAACTGATTGTCGTCAAATTTTCAAATGTATTGTATGAAATATTACAGTGAATCAAAGGAATATCAGATGGCCAAGTGCTAATTGTCAAAAAAGGTTCTCGCCCCACCTAGCCCCCCCCCCCTTAAAATTGGTCAAAATGACGTCTTATTTCATTCAGAACTTCATCATCGTATTTGAATAATATTTCAGCTAGCTTGAGAAATCTTATGCCTAAATTGTAGCCATAATTCAACAAGGTAAATGAGAAGGAAATAAAGCATGGCTGAAAACGCCATAAATTCTACAAGTATTTACCTAATTTAGGTGTGTTTGTTTGACACCGCTTTTAACACTTTTTCTGTCATATCGCGGCGACTGGAGCACCTAACCATGGATACCTGGTATATCTCGCACCAGTACTACCATTACATCCTTTTCAATCCTTCAGCTGCTATCCAGTTAGGTTTACGATTAGTGTCGGAAAAATGTCGGAAAGAATATGTGCCGCCGCCAGGGATCGAACCCATGGCACCCCATGATTGAAGAGTTGGAGTCTGATGTGAAACCAACTGCGCTATGAAGTCGGATTACCTTATTTTAGAGAGGTTTTTACTTTCTCTTGTAATGAACATTTTACAATGTTTCTTTGGATAATTGTGTACACTGCCATCATTGGTAATATTTCCGAAAAACAAGTCATGAATATACTTACGACCCTTAGTCTCATCGATTCATAACCACTAGTATTTCGATAATGATAATAAAACTAGCGAGGGCAATGTTTCTGTTGGCAATAGAAGGCAATCCCTAGATATAATTAATTATTTCGTTAATTTTCGACAATTGTTTTAACAATATCGGCCTACGTCGTGCCGGTTCACCGTCTGCAACAATTATAATTCGGGTTTAACCTGTCATAGGTTCATTGATTGATTTGGGTTTAACGCCGCTTTAACAGTATTCCATTCATATCGCGGCGGCTGGAGCACCTAACAATGGATTCCTGGTATTGCTCACACCGGTACTACCACTTTATCCTTTCCTAGCCTCCATCTGCTGTCCCACTTAGGTTTACGACTATCCACCCATTGATGAGAGACAAATGTCGGAAAGAATATCCGCCGAGGATCGAACCCAAGACCCATTATTGAAGACTAGTAGTTTGATGCGCTACCGACTGCGCTGTGACGGCGGCTTTAACCTGGCATAGGTCAACTCGATCTTGATTGCAGGATTTATTTATAATAATATTTTTTGTTATTCTATTAAACAAGTGGAATTCCAAATGAGTCTGTTATTTATCCTTCGTGTATCTGGGTTGATCCTCTTGTTGACGCACACTTTATTTGTAGATTTAAGCGTGTTCTCTGTCTGAAACTTGTCAAAATATCTGGAGGCGTTAAAACATGTTGAAGGAAAAGAAGCTGTCAGATGTTCTTTTATAATAAAAAAGTTTCTTTGTTTGTTTTAATGGGGTTAAATGACGCTTTTATCATTTTTTCTGTCATATCGCTGAGACTAGAGCTCCTAACAATGGATTCCTGGTATATCTCGCACCAGAACTACCATCACATACTTTCTTAGCCACCAGCTGCTATCCAACTTAAGTTTACAATTATCAACCAATTGGTGTCGGGAAAAATGTCGGAAAGGACGTGTTTCGCCGCCGAGGAAAGAAACCCATGACACCCCATGATTGAAGATTGAGAGTCTGATGCGCTACCCAATGCGCTATGACATCGGTCTTATACAAAGGAAGACTTCAAAGCCTCATAATATTATGGTTTCAATTATCATTCTAATTACAAATATTAAAAGCCCATTTTCAAAGGATATCTATCGAGCTTTCAATAGTTTACAGGGAAGCACCAACCCTATTTCTTAGCCAAAATAATTTGCAGTCGACAATTAATAGTTAATAATGTTTTATCGTTCTTCGTCTTTAAAGGAAATGAAGAAAGCACATGCAATAAAAAAATCCTATCTTTTATTCAGACTTTCTTCGTGATGGTCTTTCAAAAAAGAGGTATTCTGTGCCTTCACATTTTATGCTCTCTAGGATCGGCCTGGTACAGTGAAGAAGATCGGCGACTTTCTAGGTGTATCGTTAACGGATAGAGAAGTCGAAAAAATTGTTCAACACACAAGTATTGAAGCCATGAAGACCAATAAATCTGTCAACTTTACATCATATGAAGATAGCTTAAATACTGACAGGACGTTTGGGGAGTTTATAAATAAAGGTACATTTTTATTGGAAGAAATATATTTCATCGATGACCTATGCCCATAATACATTCACCATCTAAAGTATGATGGATTTATAAATGTAAACAGTAAGGTTCAATCGTATACTAAACTTCAACTGACGAAAGTAGATACCAGATTTTACAATTTTGATAGTACCTAATAATTTTGGGTTAGTCTCGATTGAATTGATTCAGGTTTTCTCATAAACTTTCGAGCTTAGTAACATAAATGCATGCATGTAACTAAGCATAGATACTCGCTGAATAGACTTTTACAAGAAAAGACACATAGTTATTTTCTCTATTCATCTATTTCTTTTCCAAAAGGAGAGACCTCAGGCTGGAGACAGTATATACCAGAAGATCTCATACCAAAATTTGACGAAATGCTAGAACGAGAACTGGGACACACGGACGTCAGATACCCTGATTAAATATGTGACCTGAGATTTATACTAGCGTCGATATAGCTTAACTTGATTTGGAATTAAAAAATTTCGATACTAATTAGACTTCACTGGCCGTGTTGGCTCAAAATAAAAGGGTTGTTTTTGTCCCATCTCCCTCTACAAATATATATCTCCAACTTCGTATGTGTGTTCTAACTATGAACAGAATCAGTTACAACTGATACTCCTATACAAATTTTACTCCACTAACATTTAGACATATGAATAGTTTTTAAAGATATAGAAGAAGCGCAGCTGGAACAGCTTAATCATGTTAACAGATTTCCAATAAGTCAAGCTATGTATATACAGGATCTTATTATTATCGAATGTGATGAAAGGTTTACTCATTCCCGTAAGTACCTTAACTACTACAAAAACTTATTCGCAAAAGAAAATAAACGTTATTTTAAAATTATATTAATTTACCAACTTTCTAGAGAAAGTTTAAGGTATGTGATAGCCTGTGAGGGATGTTAGCCAGAAGACCACGTGAATGAAATGGACATGGAGAAATGTAATGGATCTTTAAACAAAATCTTCATGAATCTTTGAGCTAGGGAGGGTTCAAATGATATTTTCACATCCTTATTTTCTCCGGCTAAAGTCTTTAAAACAATAGAATTTCAAACTTTGAACTATGAATGGGTAAAATAACAATTTCCCTGGATTGATTTCGCCGGCCTTATTCCTTAAAAAAATGAAATTTCAAAAGAATCCTCTTTAGATGGTTTCTATCGTTCCCTTTTGGATTGTGTTTATGCTTAATCCCCAAGAACCTGAATGTAAGTATGAAAGATATTTTCTTTCGATGAAATCCCAACCGACCTGAATTCATTCCTTTTTCTAATCGCATTCGAAAACTGGTCCGCAATTTGCAAATGTTTAGTTTTGTTCCAACACTAGCTCTACAGAGTGCATAGAAGTTCGGTTCTTGGCATTTTTCTTTTGGGCTTTTCTAAAATAAATTCAAAGAAATAGTTAGCCTACCATTTAAAAAGATGAAATGTTGTTTATTTACGTGTAAAGTTCATAAACAAAACAGATAGACAAATCCCATTTCAAATTTCATATACAATAGAACGATACAAAAAAAGAGCATATTGAAGTGCGTATCGTTTTCTTTTGTGAATAGTTTGAAGAGACGAAGAATATCTTTTAGTCTTGGGGAATGAAGGAACGAGATAACTAAGATAACTAATCAGACTGTATGAATATGAGAATCGATTCATACAAAGTGAGATTAGTTTTTTCGTTTCATACGGTTAAAAAAACAAAAGCTATTCTCTTCATTTCTTTTATTTTAGTGACATTAAGCGAAAAGGGCAAATATTTTACAAAATTTAATACATTTTATATGTATCTACTTCATGCGAAGGCATAGAAAATTACTGAACGTGCTAAAAAGTTTGTTCATTGAAGTATGTGTAAGTTTTTCGTCCTATCAGATGGACGAAACTTAAAATGGTATTAAATGTAAATATAAACGGTACCACACCATACTAGAAATGACCATAATTAATGCAATCTAACGCCTTTCGAATTCCGAGTCGAACTACGCTGTCCGAACACAATCACAGAACTGATCGCTGACTACGTCATTGATCTTCGCGTAGGCAAATCTTACATAAGCACATTTCCTGCGCGATTTACCTCACAACTTCTCTGTACGAGTTAGAAATACAGATATGTTATTTTGATATAGAAAAACAAAAAAAAAATGATGAAATAACGATATGGAATAATTTGAGAATTCAGCAAAAAAATTGAATAAATGGGTTTCGTTGTTACAACATGGTAGTAAGGTACACCATTCCTCCTTTTATCGTACTGATTCTTCGACGGCGATCTACCTCATAACTTTGGTCTGAGAGCCAGTCTGTGAGTTCTTTGTAATTGTACCAGTGTTGCTTGATAAAGGGTAAAAAAACTCGGTTTGACGCGTTTAAAAGAGGTCATGCTTCTCTGGGAAACGCCAGTGACATCCTCGATTACTTTCAGCTTCGAAAAATGAAACAATCGAATCAAACAACCTTAATGACAATCCAAGCCAGATTTACAATTGCGATGAAGCTGTATTTTACGTGTCGACCAGGACTAAGTACGCGCATTATTGAACATATTTCTATTCATCGTTGTGTTAACGCATGGGGACAAGCCTTAGTCTACAGTAAAAATATAACAGATAGAGCCAATCACAGATACGGGCCAGTTAATTCAAATTGCGCTTGATCTTACAGCGGTTTCATGAACCAAATTCTAAATAAAGGTGTCAAAAATATTCCTTGTACCGATTGCCAGTTTTGATCGGCAATTGAGAATGATTTTATGATTGTTTGCCTTTATGTTTTGCCTTTTGATCAGCAACTGAGAATGATTTTATGATTGTTTTGCCTTCACCCATAAACTCCACACATTACACATACCTTGGACGTTGCAGTTTATAGGGAGATGAAAATAGAAACTGCTAAGGTTGTGAGCCAGTCAAAGTGATTCAAATCGTATTTGTGGAATTCAAAGAACTGATCAAAGTTATTTTTGAAAAAAGAAGGATTCATAAAATGTGGAAATAACCCTTCTACCCTAATGTCATTGACAAAAGTTTGCTTTTGTGATAAAACATTGACGTTGATTATAGTTCCAATGACTTTTCATTAGAACCACCTGGTACTTCGAATAAATCAGCAAACTCTAGTTTTCCGGATAAACTAGCATTTATTAATCGGACAGTTACATAGGTTTAGGCCATTCAATTTCTTGTTTACAGGAATATATAACGATGTTGTTCGGAGTCGACGGTATACTTGAATATATACTTTAACCTAACCATAGTAATTCAGACGCAGAAATGAACAACGCTTACACTATTGTACGTAAGCGCAAGAAAGTCCTCCAGAATAAGCATAAACCGCTGTTGAGCTTTTATTTACACAGAATATTATTATCTTAATATTAACATTTCGGACTGCACGTTTCGAAATCGGGTACGCCTTAAACAAAAGTTGCATATAAAACATGCTGAATTTGAACCTTTTGTTTATCCCATATCTGCCCCAAACGAAATATTTAAAGCTATCTCTGTTTCTGAAAATGTGAATTCGGGCTAAGCAGATGATTTAGTCATCCAAGGTCCTAGTTATACTTCAAAGGCTACAAAGACAGCTTATGGTAAAGCCAAAATTCTTTAAAGTTTAGTGGTCCAACACGATCTCGAGGAGACTTAGGAGAAGGAATTAGCGAACATCAAAGTGAAGGAAGAAAGTCAGAAAATCGTACGAAGATGCTAAAGGCAAAGGAACTAAGTAGAAAGACAAAAGAAATGAAAATGAACTAAGAACTTGGAGAAAAGCAGAAAGAAGAAAAACTTAAAATTAAGAGAGAGAGATAGATAGAGAGAAAGAGAGAGAGGGAGAGAGAGAGAGAGAGAGAGATAGCAAAGAAACTTAAAACAATGTGTTCAGGAAAAGAAGACGTGTAAGGGTTAAATGAACAACAAAATTAGTTTCAAAATTAACAACCAGGCAAGGTTAAATAACACATACATAATAGAATCACATCAACAAATTAACGATGATCTCTACTGTAATATATACATTATCTTTATCTTCAGATATTATGAAGAATTCGTTTTAAAAATATACAAGATGTTTGCAAACACCAATATGGTCGGAGGGGTTGGATTTATTTCGAACCAGCATGGTGCAATTAGAACCAAATGTTCTATTTGACTAAAAACCGTAGCAGTCTATGATGGGTCTCAAAAAGTAGGGAATCTAAAACGTGATAGCACTGAATCAGTGCATGTTGAAATCGCAGCTAAAAAGATGAAGTTAAAATATCTTTGCGACCCGCATATGTACCGCGAGTGAATTTCTTTATCACAGCAGGCCTCAGCAATAGCATTTTCGGTAGAAAAAACATGATATTCTCGTGTAACTAGGATGCCAAAATAGTGGAACTCCCTTTAAAACATAATTTGTTGGTCCACATTAAACAACAAACGATCGTTACAGGAAATCTGGTTATCGTTTGAAGAGAGTTCCACTATTTTGGCATCATTGCTGCTAAACATTATCTAAAATTATCACTGAAGCTGTTAATTTTTTTTTCGGTCTGTAATTTGCACTATGTTGTATTGAGATTGTTATGCAATTCTAATTTTCAAAAAATCACAGCACAGTACAAGTATCCTTATGTGATACTTTTAACAACCAAAAACGTATGAAAATTAAACATTTGCTTTGAAACATTGCTTTATGTTGCCTTATTCAGAATTGCATATACAGAAAAGTCTCACACCTCGGTCTTTGCATGACGTTCAGGGTTAACTAGGCAATCAATCTAAAACAAAGATTAAAATATTTTTGTAATATTTTCTTAAACTTTTTATTCCTCAGATATGTTAAGAAGTATGCCGATGTGGTATGATTTACATAGGAATAAGATAACTAGTGGCCCATTTTGACTTTTTAAACACAAATTATTAACATTTGAGTAGAAGATGATGGAAAAGGAGAAATAGTTTGTAATAAGTGTTTTCTCTTTTTCCCCAAATGTTTTCTACGTTACTTGGACATTATTTTCTAATGTACACATACTTTTTGTCTTCTGCTATTTTTGAGTGTGGACCAATCTAAATATTTTCCGTCTGGTAATCAACATCACATCTTGACCAATTTCAAAAAACCATTGGTGAACGAGGTAAACACTGCCATTATTAGATCTCGACAAACGTCAAAATATATACAAATGGGTTTGGATTTCAGGAGGACGCTTATAGAGTTTTGTGACGGTTACTCTCTTAATTTCTGTATGATATGCCTACTAAATGTATGTCAAATGTTAGAAAAATATCGGCATTATCTTCTTTTCTGCAATGCATTCTAGTTATTGCTTTCGGATAGATCAAGTTCGGTTTACTACATTTGACCCATCACACGAAAAAGAGACAATCGGGGATATCCACAATGAAATATTGTAAAAAGAGATCGGTTCCAGCACAAGAAATATGTATTAAAGTAGAAAGACTATCTCTTTATGGTAAAGAATTAAAGTTACAAAAAAAATCTCGATGTTTTCATGTAGATTTTTTACAAAAACTAAATAGCGATGACTTCAGGATCGATTGACATCTTTTGGCACCTCGACTTGACAAGTTCAGGTTTGCTTTATCCAAATGTCGTCAGCTTCACCTCTCAGCTTGACACTTTTCTCATTTCTCCAACAATGTCTTAAACTCGTAGAATATCAAAGTACTGCCAGTGCTGTAAGCTAGCAAAGCATAGTTTTGTGAAGTAATTTTTATTGATAAAGGTTATCATAAGCAAACGATGTTAGAGTAGCCAAGGAGTTAACCCGTTACAACATGACTAAATCTTAGACTTGTTCAAATTGAAAGAAGTTGCAAACGACAATTTCAAGTTGAATCTTTCCTTTGTTGGGTAGAAAAATACGGTCAATGAAGAAATTGCTAGTAGCAAGCAATTCCTTCATTGTCCACAATATTTTCCAGAGCTTTTTTCTTCAGAATCTTTTGAAAGAGTTCTCTACAATTTGAATAGAATTTGCAATATATTTCATTCAAAGCTTTGCTAGTTAAAAAAAACAAGTGTATCGAGTTGTCCAGAAATGGTCCCGTTTTGATATAGACGTAGCAGGAAACCAGTTCTCTGACGACTCTAGGTGTGCAGTCAAAGAAAACTACTTAGGGAAAGTTATTGGTAAATTGTGGAGTATATTAAGATTTTATTGACCTGACAGACCTTGACCTCTATTTGCATAATGACGCGCTTGACGTTTTGTCTCCGATAATTCTCGTTTAAATCCGCTAGTCGAAAATTACATTTAAACATTTGTTGAATACACGAATTCATTAACCGAACTGTCTACGAATGTGATAGAGCGATGTCCCACTGCACTGATACTATTGATACTATTGTTACTATTTATTGGCAGATACATGCTGACAGCTACATTATATCACTGTAATGTGGAATCATGCAGACTTTCTCTAGCACGCATTTATTTAGATAAAGAAACCAAAACGTTGAAAACACAACAACAATCAATTATGGTTTGTACCACTCGACCACTTATCTGTTGAGGAATTACGTCCATATACAATCATTAGATTTTTAGAATATACATTGAATTTCTCTTCATAGCTAATTTATTCATTGCATAAAGGTCAAGTCTTGTCAATATTAGAAAGCTATACCTGGTTGTTTAACGTTGTTTAACTTTCACTTGTTCGATAAATTTCCGTATTAGCTATTTTAGTTTGCACAGGTTTAATTAGTTAGTTTATGGTGATATGCGTAAGTTTATATATAGAGTAGCTCTCGATCACGCACAATTTAGATGTTTTCACGTCCCTGAAAGAGAGGCAGTGGCTTAAAGCCAATGCTGCCAAATGGGTAGACTGGTGCTGGCTATTAAGTGTCTTGCCAATAAACACACCCTAGAGACGATGGGACTCGAACCCATGATCTTCTTTTCACGAGTCAAGCACCTTTTCGACTCAGCCATTGAGTCAAGTGGTTAATTACTTGGCCAAATTTGCAATAACAGGTTTTTATAAAAGTTTGGTTATCATTAAACCAAGCCGAATTTGGGCTAACTTTTACCCTGCGTCGGAGGTGGATTTAAAATGATTGAAATGTTCTGAAGAAATACCCTCCTTAGATTTTAAAACGATGCTAGAGCTACGACTCGGCAAAGTCATTAAAATTTGACGCAGAAATACAACTACCGAAGCAAGACAGTAGTGGAAGATTTTGGAATTCGATACTTTTAAGCTGTTTTATTTTTCATATGTATATCCGACTACGTAACGGATGAAACGTCTCAACTTATTCGGGTCAAACTGATATCTATTTCAAGATACTTACCACTGCTATTCGTCATTCCACACGGTGTTACTCTTATTCAAAATTATCCTAAATTAACTAAAGAAATTTGATAATATGTAACTAGGGTTTGTCCAGTTATATCAGTCAGTATTGCGCGGTGCTCACAATCCTAGGGACGTGAGTTTGAACAACGGCTTTGCCAACATTCTTTTAGACATTGGATAAAGTCTTTTGAAATGTGTAATGTGTTTCATCGATAGGCAAATGATAAACAGTACGCCTTACTGACAAGAGCAGCATGTCTCTAAACAGTGTAGGATATTGTATGAAAGGATGAATTGCTGGTCTTTTAAAGAAGTTATCTTGCAGTAAGTCAGTAAGTTAGGTAAGTATATGGTAGAACGACCATTTTTTAATAAGAAAGATCGTGCAAACTGCACAGACTAATCCGAATAAAACAAACACATCTGTCTATCAGTTGTCTGTAACTTATACAATAACTGACGTATCGATGGCCCCACCCTCTGATTCTGCCGACCACGCCAACTGATCCCTACAGCTTCTATATCAAACGGCTTTACTTTGGAAGATTTATGGCCAGTTACATGTAAAAAAAACAGTTAAAATATTGTTTGACGATCTGAACGTCTTAACTGCTGCCTGAAAAAAGTTTAAATCGCCAAGCCAACAAAACTTCTTCACTTAAAAGTTGGCCCTTATCGAAGTTCGATGTTCATCTCCGATCTAAATGAATGATTTGATTGGTCGAACGCGTTTTTGATTGATAACCCCGACCGGTCAATACTCTATTCACAGAGATTATGAATCCAATTTTTAGACTGTATCTTATAAAGACCGGTTAATATTCAACTACCTGTTCTATTTTTAGACTCCATCTAGTTTTTCGCGGCAATGTTTTTAAGACTGAGAAAAGAAATTTTCACACCAACACACCTTACCCTTATTTGCAGTTTTAAAATTGTCTTAATGCGGTTGAAAAGGCGCATAGCGTAATATATGGTTCGAGTTTAACCCCATTCTTTTCTTACGTTCTGAATCTTTGATGCGAAGCTACAGTTTATTTCGATTATATTTATCTCGCAGCCGTAAAGGGCTTTGGTTAATACGAAGTAAAGTTTAGCTGACGTCGTTGGGAGAAAACCTTTATGATGATTTCCGATATTTTTTAGAACTTTAACTTTCGACATTATCCGTCAATTACAACATTTATTTTCATAAAGTCATTGAATGTAAAGACTAAATGAGTATAGTTCTGTACCTTTTTAATAGGACCCTCGCCAAAACAAATGAACTGGTGTTTTGTGGTTGATCGGAAATGATAAACTGACACTTGTTATGATTTAACATATATCACTACTTATTAGGCTTTCCGAACCTCAAGCTGCTCATCCCAGTCGTAAATTTAAGTAAGATGATTGGTTGGATGCTCGGAAAGGACCTAATGGTAGTAATGGTCTGAGAAAGACGAGGAATCTATGGAAGCCGCCGCGATATGACTGCAATACTGTTAAAAGTGGCTTTAAACCCCATTCAAACATACTAATCATCATTTGTATAAGGCCGAGGAAAGACGAGAACTATATCACTAGTAATATACAATCTATTGGCAATGTTCACGCTATTACCATCGGGTTTAAGCTCACGTATTGGACCGTCAACGTAGATTAAGTAAAAGAACTTGCTTTTCCCCCCTTATCTCATGGCTTTTAAGACTGTGATTGTTATTTTGATGATTATTGTTTAACGCTTACCGAATGATTCAATCCGAAATTCAGGCTTTGTAAACATTTAATCATTTGAACATCGATACATGGCAGTGGCAAGTTTATTGAAAAGGCCGTTTATCAAGAATTTGTTAAACGCTCGCTGAGCTAAACCACTGTTTGCTTAAGAATATCAAATAGATATGCGTAGTTAAAAACGAAGTCGTTAATCAATACCCTTCTGAAACCTCCCTGTAAGCAGTAAATAAAAGTATGAAGTTTAAAGATATGTTATTACAGCTTACTCAACCAATATTGCAAGCGGCGTAATCTCCTGTACACTGTACAACTGTTGTCTTTCAGAAATGCGCGTTTATTTAGAAACCCACACATGTATGCATAGCTGAGATACATACAGTAGTTACTAATCTACTAGTATAGTTTACGATAGAAACCTCGACTTTGTTTGTTTATATGTGATTTAACCCCGCTTTTGACATTTTTCAGTCATATTGCGGCGTCTTGAGCACCTAAAAATGGTTTCCCGGTATATCTCGCACCAGTACCACCATTAGATCCTTTACTAGCCCCCATCTGTTCTTAGATTTATGATTATCCACTCACTGCTGTCGGAAAAATGTCGGAAAGGGTATGCGCCGTCGCCGGGGATCGAACCAATGACGTGATTGACGCCTGGGAGTCTGAAACGCTACCAACTACACTTTGACGGGGGCTACAGAAACCTCGAATTCCCATCTCGAATTTTTTTTCAGCATGACAGGGGTTAAAACCCGATTTAATAACACACAGGGTTTCCACAATTTCTGATTTGCAAAATTCCAGACATTTCCAGTTTTTTCCCAAAATTCAAGGGTTATTTTGGAACCCTTTGAAATTGCGTAAAGAATTGAAATCCGTTAAAAGCTTTTGTTGTCATTATAAACAAAACTGAAATTTTACTGAAACTTTAAAAATTATCTCCTCCTGTCCCAGAAGTGTAGAGCCTTGATATTTGATATGGAGTATCAGTAGAATGGCCTCTTTCAGAATTGCTAAAATCATCATCCTCAGGTTCCAAGAGGCGGAGCCCTAGGGGTTGGGCTTATATAGAAATAAAGAAGGATTTTAAAACGACAATTCCTCCAAAACTGCTGGGCGGATTTGAACCAAATTTTGCAGGAATGTTCCTTGGGTGATGCCATATGAAAATCGTTAAAGAATTGAAATCCGTTTAAAACCCTGTTTGCCATGGCAATAAAACTGGAATTTTAAGAAAAAACTTTAGAAACTATCTCCTCCTAACCCAGTTGGCCTAGAGTCTTGATATTTTGCATGAAGCATCAGTACATTGACCTCTTTCAGAATTGCTCAAATCACCAACCCCAGGGCCCAGAGGGGTTGGGGCTTATATGGAAATAAAGAAGGATTTTTAAAACGACATCTCCTCCCAAACCACTGAGCGATAAACCAAAGAATTCTATCAGTTGAAAACTCTGGTTGTTATGACAACACGAGTAAAATTGAAAAAAGAATAAAAAAAAAAAAAAAAAAAAAAAAAAACATCTCCTCCTGACCCAGAAGTTGAAGAATCTTGAATTTTACATGAACCATCAGTACATTGACTTCTTTCAAAATTGATAAAATATTAGAGCCACAGGGTGACTAGGCTAAAATAGAAATAAAGAAGACAAGCCTTTCAAAACTATTTGGCCATTTTCAACCAAATTGGGCTTGTTGATTTTAGTAAAATGTTAAAGGAGGTTTTCTCCCGACACAGTTTGTATTAGACCTTGAAGAAAAAAGAGTCTTGTCTCAGGTGAGCGCTAGGGACACTAGCCCTCTTGTTTACAATGTTTTTCAACGCCTTTTTTCTTATTGGGTGTCAAAAAGCATGATTGTAATATGATTATTTTTAAAATTAATGGAGTTATGAAACTAAAAACCTAATCATACTAGTGTGATGACAGTTTTAGTATCATACCTCTATCAATTAAGATAAATCTTTTTTTTCTTTGTTTGAGTCATTCCTATGGAACTAATTGTGCAAAAAGCTCACTAAATAGCTGCATATATAAAATCTTATTATCGCCCGCCGTTTCGGCGAAGGGGATTATAGTAATGGTCTCCGTCCGTCATTCCGTTCTTCCGACACTAAACTTGTCCTGAGCATATCTCTGAAAGTATAATTGCTATCAACTTGAAACTTCATAGGTATATACATATCATTAAGGAGACGTGCAGTGCACAAGAACCACAACTCTTGCTTGCATAATTTTGGAGTTATTGCACTTTGTTGTTTTAAAGTCTAAGATTTTGTCCGGGGAATATCCTTGAAAGTAAAATAGCTATAAACTTGAAAGTTCATAGGTGGATAGATCTCGTTGAGGACAAGTGCACTGCACAAGAACCG
Source organism: Fragum fragum (assembly GCA_946902895.1). NCBI lineage: Eukaryota > Metazoa > Mollusca > Bivalvia > Cardiida > Cardiidae > Fragum > Fragum fragum. The sequence continues at coordinate 16,155,777 of OX336375.1, read as the reverse complement.
CAACTCTCGCTTGCATAATTTTGGAGTTATTGCCCTTTGTTGTTTTAAACACTTTCATTTTGTCCGGAGCAAATTTCTGAAATTATAATTGCTATCATTTTGAAACTTCAAGGTGGATAGATCTCATGGAGGAGAAGTGCAGTGTACAAGAATCACAACTCGGTTTTACGGCGGGGGATGGCCATGTCAGTCATGGCTCTTGTTCAAATTAAATCTACTTTAAATTTTCATCCGCAAAACCTTTGAAATGCAAAACAGGAAAGGGTTAACAAGCCTTGACTACACACAGCTTCAATGCAAATTTTCCCGGAAGAAGTTTAGCAAGAATTTGGGATAGGTTAGAAGATAGATTTTCAGCCCCTGAAATTGTACATCATTCCTTAACTAAAAGAGTAGAAAATTTTCATAAAAAAGGTTAGGATTCAGAAAACTCTTTGACTTGGCTGATGTTGTCTCCGAAGTTGAGAGTTAGAAAGAGGATCCAAAGTTTGCCCCTTCTTGCATATTACGACTCATTGTCTGATTTGAAATTGCCACACAATTTTTAACAGCAGACAGTTCAGGTGAGCGATCTAGGACCACCATGGTCCTCTTGTTTCTCATCTGCAGACACTTTCAAATTGAAACGTTCTAGATTGAAACCTTTTCCATGCAATAAAATTTTACAGTCTTCAATTTCAAAGCTGCTGCTGCAAAAAAAAAAAAACAAATCACCATAATGAAAATTACTGAAATATGTAAGAAATTGAATTGCCTTGGCAGTTAAATGATAAAGAAGCTAGGGACTCTTTCATACTTACACAAATGTATAACACAATTTCTCGATGGCTCAGAGTGAAACATTTGTAACTGTCTATATGTTTATAGGCAGATACAACATTTTCACTCTTAGCTATTGACTTGAGCTCATACTTTCACAATGAGCAAGTCTAAATAGATCAGGGTATATAAATTCTTGTCCTATCTGTTCATCTATAAAAGATAACTAATAAATCTTTTAGATTTTAAACAAAATTTAAAGGTTGATTATAGTTATTGAATGTTAAATACTAACATTTGGTAAAACCTATTTGTTGATACAAAACTTAGGTCCTCAGACAAGGCCATGATCATTTCTAAAGGTCATCTCTATCAATATTGAATTCCTCAACACCTGCCATAATTCTAGCTGTACTGACCAAAGGTCAGAAGAGCTGTATCAATGGCATGGTTCCCACCCGTGTATCCATAAAAAATTCTGGTTTACTTGATGAAGCCCACAAATATTATTGGAATTCCTTGAAGCTCTCCCAGGATGATTTTGGGATCATAAGGTTCCTTTTGAAAATTTGGCTGATTTTTGGAAAACATTGAAACAGGGCCTTATGGAATTTTTACTCAAAATATTCTCGTTAATGTCATAAAAGTCTACAAATATTATCAGATTTCCTTGAAACTTTTCAGGATGATTGTAGGATCATAAGGAAGGTTCCTTTCAAAAATGGGGAAGATCTGAGAAAAGGGACTTATGGAATTTTACTCAAAATATTCTTGTGTACGCAATAGTCCACAATTATCTCAGGTTTTAATCGAAAATAGTCTGGATCTGATAGAAAACATTGGAAAATGGCCCTTATGGATAGTCACTCTAAATGTTCTCATTTAAGCGATAAAAGTCCCCAAATTTCTTGAAACTTTCACAGAATGATTATAAGGTCATAAGGAAGGTTGCCTTTGAAAATGGGGTCAATCTGTTGGAAAACACAGGAAAAGGGGCCTAATGGAATTTCACTCAATTTAGGGAGGGGGGAATATGCAATTAAGTCCAAAAATATTATCTGATTCTTTTTAAACTTTAACAGGATGGTTATAAGGTCATAAAAAAACGGTTTATTGTAAAAATTGGTGCCACTGTCATAGGGCAGTTGGTAGCACATCAATCTTCAATCATTGGATGTCATGGGTTCGATCCCTGGTGGCGGCACATGTTCTTTCTGATATTTGTCTCTCAACAATAGTTGGATAATTGTAAATCCAAGTGGGATAGCAGCTGGAGGCTAGGAAAAGATGCAGTGGTAGTACTGATGTGAAAAATACCAGGAATCCATTGTTAGGTGCTCCAGCCGCCACGATATGACTGAAATACTGTTAAAAGTGACGTTTAACCCAATTCAATCAATCAACAATTGTAAAAATATGATAGATCCATTGGAATACACAGGAAAAGGGGCCTTACTGTTTTTCACTCAAAATATTCTCAGTTTTTACATGAAAGCTCACAAATATAAACTGATTCTCTTGAAACTTACATGGGTTGATTCCATGGTTGTAAGGAAAATTCTGTGTGAAAATGGAACAAAAACACAGGAAAAGGAGTCCTAAGGATTTATACTAAAAATATATTGAAGGAGGGGAAGTCTGCTTGGTTATTCTCAGTTTACAAATTCTTTTTAAAGCAATAAAGTTTCTAAAATACCGGATTAAACTAAGAAAAAAAAATGATAGTCAGTAGAGTGTCTCTGGCCCTCACGTGCCTCTTGCTTAATGGTTATGTGCTAGGGTTTTCATATTTCAAATGCACTTTATTGAATCGGCTATGCCAGAGTTAATGGCTGATTAAGGAAATTTTCTGTAATTTGACAATCAAATCTTATTTTTTGGATTCGTAAAAAAAAAAAAAATTAGAGGATAATTGTTTGTTTCAGAGTAAGATTGATTTATCTTTTATTTAGTGAACAATGAAAACTTTATTTCATAAGTGGCAAAGCCAAGAGTGAAAATATATTTTTTGAAAGATTTATTGATCTTACGTAATAAGTGAACAATTATATTCTATTTCCTTAAAGCAAAAATGAGACGAAATGTGACAATTTTAGGACAAATTCTCTTTAAGTGCATCATTTTGCTGGTGATTACTAGGCAACATCATCTGTTTAATTGGCCCGAATCATATAACATTCAATAGGGTGCTATGAACGAAAGAAGGGTAATCTATTGGTAATTTTGCTGGTTTGGTGGTTAGATAACCAAGTGATAATCTATGGATATTTCTCGATAATCCACCCATTATTGAAGTACTTGTATTTCCTGTAATACGAATATCTAACTTGATATGGGAAAGAGAATGTCAAGCTGGTATCAGTTATGCGCTTTTTGTGAATCACTTTTGGTGTGTTGTTAACCTTTGTCATGCTGAATAAAATCACTTTTCAGAATCGCGTTATAGTCAAAGGACTAAAACCGCAGGATACAGTAGTTTTGTGTTAATAGAATAAATTTCATAAACAACTCTGACCTGAAAAGGACAAACAGGTCGTGTTTACTGAGTAAAAACTGCACAAAACAGGAATATTCTGGGTTCAGCATGACTAGGGTTAATTTTCATTATTCTGTATGTTTATACACAAACGGTTAAACCCCCGCAGTCCAATTTTAGCTGTATTTTCACAACTTTTGTATTAATTCTGAGATTGTAAGAAGAAAAGTTCTTTTGATTTTACCTAGAAATAAATCATAGCCACTAAACCCATTCTCAAACTGATGCTTTTAAACACCCCTCAATATGAACACTTTAGAAAACATTGTTGAAAATTAGGAAATTGCTTGTGACTAGCAGTTTCTTCATTATTCACAATGTTTTCTATCCCAAAAGGTAAAGACTTTAAAAAATTCACCAACTTATAATTGTCTTCTGCAACTTCTTTGAATTAGGCCTGGTCTAAAATTTTATCTCGTCATAATGGCTTCATAGAGGAAGTATGTTAGATGATTTTAGCACCATTTATATTTTCCTTTTCGGTTCTAAGTTTAGAAAGAAATAGAATTGGCAATATAGGCAATACTTATTGTTTCCCACTATAAAACATTTAAGACTTGAGTAGAAGATTTTTTTATTTTTAACAGAGCCATTTGTTGTGTCAAAGTGGTTATCAAGCTGTGAAACATGTATTCGTTTGTTTGGTTAAACTTATTGTATTAAATCTTAAAGATGAAGGTTATCTTAAATAAAGTCAAATACATCTGATTTAAGTTATGCATTTAGTTAAGGTAATCAAGTTTAAGAAAGTCATCGCACTTAGAAATCAATTTTTTTTCAAGAGATACTAGCATAATTTTCCAGGAAAGACCAAAGATTTTTAGCTCACCTGAGCACAATGTGTTCATGGTGAGCTTTTATGATGTTGAATGTCTGTCGTCCTTCGTGCGGCGTCAACAATTGAAGTGTTTACACTCTAGAGGCCACAGTTTTGACTCAATCTTCATAAAACTTGGTCAGAATAATTGTAAGGTCATGAGGATGAGCCCTATTGATTATGGAAGGGTTCTATTGAAAACACAGGAAAAGGGGCCTTAATGACAATTTCTTTGTTTACACTCTAGAAGCCACAAACATGGCTCTATCTTCATGAAACTTTACAACAGGACAAAATCTTAGACTTGTTCAAATTGAAAGAAGTTGCAGATGAAATTTCATGTTGGTTGAATTTGGAAATCATTCCCTTTGAAAGAAAAGATCCTGAATAATGGTGAAATTTCTTGTAACAAGCAATTTCTTCTTTGTCCACAATGTTTTCCAAAGTTATTTCATGAGATGCTTAAAAAGCGGAATTGATAGGGAAGGGTTAAATAGCATGCTTTTGAAAGATTTCTCTACAATTTAAAAAGAGTTTGCATTATTCCTGAAATACATGAGAACTACTTTTTATGTCGTAGGAATTCAGTGGAATTAGTGATTAAGCCTCCAGTGGCAGTTTGTACTTGTTGAACTTTGAGAAGACCACAAAATTTCGTCTGTTAACTTAATTTATCAAAGCTGACACTTTGCTAGCTAAAAAGACATCAAAAGAAAAGGATAATTATGAGCATTTTTTCTTCCCCAAAACTTCCTGAGTAGTCTATTGTAGACCACTAAAATCAATTATGATTTATGAAGGAATAAGAAAGGGAAAAAAGTTCAATTCCACATTCACCAAAGTTTTTGTTTTCAGACTTTTTTGAAAAAGTTGTATGCATACATGATGGGTCTTAAACAACCCATAAATTGTCAATATTATTGACAATAATAATATGTAATAGATGTACTGATCAATTTTCAATAATAGCAATAAATGATCAATACTATAGTGTCAATCCTGTAGACTGACAATATTATTGACCCTGTATTGGTGACCAATGCTCTGATTCAATGTACATTGGCATTTCTTAGCACATTAATATGCAAGATTATATAGTCCATGGTGTACCATAACTTGATATGGACAACATATGTTATTTTGTTTTCAATTGATAATTATAGTGGTAGAGTATGATAAATCACAAACAGAAAAACAATGTCTGCAAGTACATGTGTCCCTCTTTGATTCCTGAACTGAATTAGGGCAGAAATATTGACAAAGTAAATTATGATTCCAGAGATTTGATTATGATAGTTCTGTGAAACTTGTTTTATAAGAAATCTATTTTATATTATTTCAATATTGCTGTCAATAATACTCTAGCGTATGGACCATATACTTTCAAAACTAAAATTAGTAATTTCAATTACCATGGGTAGACAAATATTCTTGGATGCTTACTTAGTCAGTTTGGTCATTGTTTAATAAAAGGTAAACTTTTGATGTGCTTTGGATTTTATTATCTTTGCTGTTTTTTTTAGACGTCACCCCATTACCAGGTAACGAAATTTAAGACTGGTCCAAATTAAAGAGTTGTGGACGACGATGTATAGTTGATGAGATATTTTAATATCTTTGTCTTTCAGGTTTGAAATCATTTTGGACATTTGTTGGAACAAACATTTTGTCATTTTCCAGAATGTTTTCTAAACTTTTGCTTAAGGGGTGTCATAAAGCTGGATTGTACGGGAATGGGTTAAATGAAATTTGATAAAGATTGATTGGCCAAACCCTGGGTTCCTGTCAAGTTAAATTTCCATAAAAAACCGCAGTCAATCATAAGTCATTTTCCTCTGTCTGTTAGTGTTATGTAACACTAATTATGGCGTTAACAAAATCTTAAAGTGATGAAAAGATACAGCAATATTGGTGGCAACTCTGCTACCACCAATAATGGTGTAACATTTTTTCTGCCTATATATATCTTGAAAAACACTTATTATGGTGTTAATGAACTCTTACAATGGCGTAAAGGTACACCAATATTGGTGGCAGCAGAGTTGCCACCAATATTGGTGTAACGTTTTCTTCTGTATGTCGGTGTAAAGCAACACTATTTATGGTGTGAATGAACTCTTACAATGGTGTAAAGGTACACCAATATTGGTGGCAGCTCTGCTGCCACCAATATTGGTGTAATATTTTCTCTGTTTATCGGTGTTAAGTAACACTAAGTATGGTATTAATGAACTCTTACAATGGTGTAAAGATACACCAATATTAGTGGCAACTCTGCTGCCACCAATATTGGTGTAATTTTTTTCTCTGTCCGTCGGTGTTAAGTTACTCTTACAATAGGGTAAAGATACACCAATATTGGTGGCAACATTGCTGCCACCAATACTGGTGTAATGTTTTTCTCTGTCCGTCGGTGTTAAGTAACTCTTACGATGGTGTAAATTTACACCAATATTGGTTGCAACTCTGCTGCCAACAATTTTGGTGTAATGTTTTTTACTGTTTGTCAGTGTTTCTTTACACTTAACACAAATATATTGTACACTATTGTTAGTGAGACTTGGCACCAATATTGGTGTAAAGTGCCGAATTATTTTTTACAGTGTATCTCTAAAAGTTTAATAGCTATTAACTTTAAAGTTCATAGGTGGATAGATCTCGTTGAGAAGTGCAGTGCACAAGAGCCACAACTCTTGCTTGCATAATTTTAGAGTTATAACCCTTTGTTGTTTTAAAGACCAAGATTTTGTCCGGGGCAAATCTCTGAAAGTATGATGGCTATTAACTTGAAACTTAATAGGAGGATAGATTTCTTTGAGGAGAAATGCATTGCACAAGAACCACAACTCTTGCTTGCATAATTTTGGAGTTATTGTCCTTTGTTGTTTTAAAGAATAAGATTTTGTCCTGAGCATATCTCTGAAAGTATAATAGCTGAGAAGAAATGCAGTGCACAAGAAGCCTAAATCTAAGTGGCTTCACTTTATCTAGCTTTTACGGCGGGGGATGGCCATGTCCGACATGGCTTTTGTTCAAAAAGGTTTGAACAATCTCTTTGGCCCATTCAAAACACTTCTTTGTACTAAACAAAACAAGAGGACTATGGTGGCCCTAAATCGCTCACCTGAGGCATCTGCAAACTGCAGTACCTTTTTGTCTACCCTGAAATTCTTTGTATTCAGATTCTTTGTATTCAGATTTCACTCACACTCTTATTACTGTCTGCAACTTTAATATGTGTAATTCTAGCAACCTCAGTAGAGAATAATCTGGATGTACTATAAATTAAATATGAATGCATTACAACTTATACATTAGGAGAGGAAGATATTTGAACATGCTCTTATTGAGAGTTTTTAATAACTTTGGATGCCTTGGGAAGGGCCATGTTTGTCCAAAGATATAAACATGGTAGATAACAATACATGTAATGTTATCCTATGTTTTTAATGTAAATGCTCTAAGACCTACATAACCATGGGAGGCGTCCACTTCTTTGTCCGGAGCATAAATGTCACATTACGTCCGAATTACTTGAAACTTGGCAGTTATATTCTTCTTGTGATTACGGAAAGCATTGCAAAAAACCCCCAAAAACTGTAACTCTTCCTAGTTTATTATTTTAGTTATTCACTTTGTTTTTTTCATACTTAGACATCCAGTAGTGAAACGGGCGTTTCTTGTGACAATTTGCCACCTTGATTTTCATGGCAGTAATAATTTGGGCCACTTAGTAAACTCATTTATGTAAAATCAAATTCCCAAATATACTTTGAAGATAAATGTCAGAGGCAACAATTTTTTTACTTTTGTCATTTCAATTTAGAGATGAAAAGTAAAAGCTTTTTTCAATTTCATGGTGAAATGAATCTTAAAATTAAATTACACAATTCGAATATGCAAAGCAGTTTCATAGATAAGTGTGATTAGGTTTTTTGTTGCATACTCTACTCATATCTTATAATTCAAATTCACAAACCAGAAATGTAAAGAGTTCTCCCATTGGTACTTATTTTGTGCGCAAGTTAACAAAATAGATGCAAACTCTATTTTTTTTATTGAGGCATGAAACATTTTTTTTCAGTCAATGACAATGCACAAATCTGAATTGGACAAAATTCAAGTTATATCGTTAATTATTTAATCCTTTAAGAGTTTTTCAAAATCAATAACCTAGCCTCAATGTCTTTCTTAGCTTTATCAAGTTCCTCTTGTTTTTCGTGAGCCTTTGCCTTAAGGCGTTAGACTTAGAAATCAGAGCAAAACTTCTCGGCTCCTCTGCCTGCAAAGAAACCTTGTCCGCATCACCTGTTAGGTAATTAATATCACTCTCCAAACCTTTAACACGCTTATTTAGTGATTCAACTTCCTCCTTTTCTAGCTTTCTTTTCCTTTGTTCAGACTGTTTCTCTTTAACAGACTTCATCTCATCAAGATAAGACTGGTAACGGTTTCTGGATAACTGAGAATACTGACGAAGCTCTTTCATAAGAATTGCTTTTTTTAGGCCTCCAATTTTCTGGATATGATCCTTAATAACTCTTCGAGCAATAAGTGTTTTCCTTTTCATATTAGTATCACTGACTTCCTTCTTAATGGAAAATCCCCGTTCAATGACACCTGTCCATGAGAAGGAGTTTTCTCAAAACTTCCCACAATTTTCTGTGATTATCACTGGCATTTAACTCATTGTACATTAATGTATCTATGCTTTGCTCTTTGTGAAACATTTGAAATTAAGGGTTTAATTTAGCACTATCAACGAAGGTGACAAACTCATTTAAAACTTGGTCACAATCATCTACATTCAATTGTCCTAAATTTCCAATTTGCCTACCCCTCGCCTGAAGCAAACCTTACAAATTTCTGTATCTTTGCATATTTCTGAAGGCGTCAAGCAACTCAAGTTCCTCAACAAACTGAAGTCTACAGGAGATCCGTAAAGAAGTTTGCCTTTCATTTTTTTCAACATAGAGCAACACTCTCCTTTTAATTCAAGGGTAGCCCTTTCTCTTACGTTTTTGTCAGACAACATTTTTCAGTTCCATTTCTGCACTAAAGCCCATGTCTATGTTTTTATAATGTTTAAGATTTTTGTCATCTTTAATATCAATTTTAGTTAGTTTTGACAATGTTGTTGCCTCTGACATTACTGATGGAGAAACAAGTCTTTTCATACAACTCCTTAAAGGGAGGTATCGATGTTTCTGAAACCTAGATAAGAAAAAACTACGCTAGGTGTTTATATTCGTAATAACGCTTACGACAGTTTTGGACTGATCTTAAAAGACCGGCTAGCGAACATAGCTCCTGGTGACGTAACGATGACGTTGGTGTGATGTAATTTAATCTAAATGCAAGGTCCTAACGGTTATTCGCCCTATAATCTTCGCAACTGTCTCGGATTAATCTAAAAATAGATTAATAGCCTACGTAGGCCATTAGGGAAATATCCTGCTTTTTTTCTGATAAGCGACCTCAGGTTTTTGCTATTTTACGGCATATTGTATTCAAATAGTTTATGAGAAAAAATGAAAATAATTAAAATCTGTGACATGAAAAAAACATCGATGTCTACCTTTAAACATCACCGAAATCTTTTGCAAGAAAAGGGGCCATTGGTTTACCAGTTTGGTTAGTTTTCAAGAATGCCTCGATAGGCTTTGCCACAGCTGTTGTGAACAAAAGCCTTATCCTACTTAGAGGATCTTTCACAAACATTTTCACAGTTAAAAAAGACTTAGTACTTGGAGTTCTAATTATTTTTCTTGTATACAGTCAATGTAAATGTTAATATTGGGTATCAATTCAAGGGCCTTTTCACAAACCCTAATATTCTCAACTCATCTATGACTACAGACTTGCAATGGATAGACACAAGTCTTAGTTACTGACTCAAAGTCCTGCCGTACCATGTATCATTTTCTAGCTTCTTTTGCAAAGCATCAAAAGCAGCCCAATTTACATTCGGACCATCTATAGCCAATTGAACTTGTGTATTATAGCCTATATTTGACTCAATACATTCATTAAAACAATTCAACAAGTCGGTTGCACAAGCATGACCTAAGAAAGTATAGTAACTGTCCACTACTATATCATGGTCCCAATTCCTAAGAATAATGTCCAACTGTTTTTTCTGCCTTTCTCTGTTGGGCGATTCATCAAACATTAAAACAAATGGTTGATTTTTCAACTTTTTCTCCAATGAAAAGGAAAAGTATGGAGTTAGTCTAAAACAAGTAATGTACAAGTAACGTACATGGATTTTGTTTCAGCTCGACATAGACCTTGCTATATTAGAATTGGGAAACATTCTTTTAAATACATCAACAACACCAGTGTTAGAGGAAAATGAATGATTACTACCAATAGTATTTAAACACCACATAATTTCAGGATCAAGCACTTCGGTTTTAGAAACAAAACTGTTAACCGTTTGAGAATTTGGAGCAAGTACACTATCATTCTTATAGGAAGTACTAGGAGTTGAGGTACATATGATTCAATTTGTCCTTGTAAATTGGATGTAACCCGTTTAACTCTTTCACTCTTTCAGGGTGTTTTTTTTTTTTTTTTTTCATTCATATGCTACACAAGTGCAGTGCGACCCATTGTCGCTAGGTCAATAGACTTGTGACAAAATCTGCAGTAAGCTCCGTGAATACTGCTAGTGTCTCTTTTCACCCATTGATTGAATTGTGGATCTTCAAGCCACTTGCTCTGAAACACACAACCTGGCATCTGAAACGACAATAATTGATTTTGAGTATTTGGTAAAACAATCATAAATAATGTAAGAGTATCACCTTGGCTTAACAGGCTTAGAAATATCTTTTGTTCCAACAATGTTGTAGCATAGGATTATTATTTCATAACCCTAGCACTTTCGAAAAACAATGTTTCTTCCTCAGGGGTATTTTTCGAATATATTAAATAGTTATCTAGGTTGAAAATTCGAAGGTAATCCTTTTTCCAAAAACAGATAAAATATTTCTTTTACATGCCCTACTGCATATGCTGTATAGTGAAGAAAAAAGTTCCACCTTCATAATTGAAATTGACCTTTTAGCATGACATTCATAGATGTGGATTGGTGAGAGGAATCTTTATGCCAAATATGAGCATTGTAACTTGAATGCCGCCGTCATAGCGCAGTTGGTAGCGCGTCGGACTTTCAATCTCGAGGTCCCGGGTTCGATTCCCGACGGCGGCACTCATCCTTTCCGACTATTTGTCTCTCACCAATGGGTCGATAATCGTAGACCTATGTGGGATAGCAGCTTGGGGCTAGGAAAGGATGTAATGGTAGTACTGGTGTGAGAAATACCAGGATTCCATTGTTAGGTGCTCCAGCCGCCGCGATATAACTGAAAGATTGTTGAAAGCGGCGTAAAACCCCATTCAAAACAAAAAAAAAATGTAACTTGAATAGCTTTGACCTTATTGAATAAAAAATGTCCTTAGACAATGTAGCTCGCCGAAACGGCTGCTTCTCAAAAACGGTGCTTGAACAAAGATCAAAGTATTTTTTTTTAAAGTTAAGTCCATGATCTAAAATACATATCTGCATGAGAAGTATTGATCAAGAAATATAAAACCATGAAAAGTTAATGTAAAATTATAAGTGCAATTGTCGTAGCTGTAAGCTTTCAGAAAATATAATCAACCTTAAAGCAATTTGTTTAGTTTGCAGGTTAAGTTTTCGCAGACAGATGGACACCAGTAAAACAATATGTCCCCGGATCCATCAATGCTGGGGCATAGAAATGAACAACACCCTACAATCAAATTCATTTACTTTAATTTATGTCTGATTCTGATTCAGAGTCACTCGTCACAATGCCCACACAGGTGCTTCGGCATACATCCTTATGAATCTCTCTTCAACATAACCTTGCAAGACTCTAGAGCGTAATGAATAGAAGTCCTCACCCTAAGAGACTTTTGGGTAATAAGCAGTATGAATGTCAATCAAAGCTATCCAAACATTTGGTTTTAACCATATAGGGGAAAATGCAAACTGTTTGAGTTCAGTTCAACATGTCAACACTTCTAGTACATCTGAAGGCCATAGATATGTAATCCTCTCTACATTGATTTTTTCAATAACGGTCTGTAAATACAACGCTGAGTTTTAACAATCGCTGTATTTAGTTTTGCCGCATCGGCGTCAGTATGGCATCGTTCTGTGAGGTTATTTCACTTCGAACCGAGTGTCAGTCTTTTCAAATCGGTTGCTTGTTGCTATGTGTCAAAATCCAAAAATTCAATGTTCAATGAGCCTGTATCTTACATTACGGAGATTTCAAACCAGTTTCTCGTTCGCCGAGATATCTAAGAATTACAGACATCGTGTTTGCTTTGATGACGTGTTAATCATTGTAAAAAAACGCTTGAAACGGTTTCCATTTTGTTTACACGCTGTGAAAAAAATCGGAATCGGGGGAGGTTAAAACCGTCTTGGCCGCCGATCACGAGCTTCCGAATCAAAGAAAGTTGAAGTGCATCTTTCATCACGAGTTTGTCGGTACCGGAGATTCCTGTTATTGATCAACCTTTCGTACCAAATCGTTTCGTACTTTACGGGAACGAATTTTTCAAATTTCCCGACTTTTTCCCGTTTTCCCGGTTGCATGGGAACCCTGAACACACATTTAAGCATGACTATGACTTAGCGTCTCAATTACGCTCAAATCTCTTTTCACTTTCATTCAATACGTTGAAGGTTCCAAATCTTCATTTGTTTATTAATCATATCATGAATAAAGCTGACTACAATCAGACCCCGATAATGCTTGTTTCAAACTTGTCAATGAAATTTAAGAGACAGTTGACCAATCGCTGATTCCGCCCACTGATATCTTTGTCTCGATCTTTGACTCCAACGGAAAGTTCCGCTTCGATTTTTAACGGCGTTATTTTGCAAATTTTAAGGCCAGTATTATGTCACAAATAAGTAGAATGGTTGGTTGCCGACCTAAACGTAGAAATTACAGCTTGAAACAGTTCTAGTTACTATGTTTAAGTCGCCAAAACAACAAAAATGATTCAACCAAATGGCGGCCAATATTGAGTTAAAACTGAACATCCAGTCTAAATGAATGTTTTCATTGGTCAGCTGATTGATTGACAGCCGCAATTGGTCATTTGACCCTGTTCGAGTATTACTTTTGCATAATGCGTGAGCCGGTGCTCGATTATATTCGTTGTGTTGATGGCTTAAAATATTAACTGGAGAGGAGGAATACAAAAGGTTTATTTTATGTCTGTTCGGATCTTTCTGCGCCAAACTTGTTTCAAATCTGTGGAAGGAAATGATAGCGCACCAAAAATGATGAGGATAGATAAACAATTTATCCTAATACCTCCATAAATACTGTCCAATATGTATGGTATGATAAACTTATTTATATCAGGTCGCATGGTCATGTGATTATCTTTATCACGTCACTTGATCACATGATCAGCCGAAACTACTTTTATAGTTGTTGGGGTACTTTTTTAAACAATAATTCAGCTAAAATTTACGTCAAACTGAAATATTATACGAGACTCTCAACATTTATCGTTCTAATTATATAAATCGGTGACGTAATGATGGCGTAATACATCTCTAAATTCTCTACATAGACTCAACCGAATCAACAACTCTTTCACCTCTCGAATTCGAACAGTTTCTTTGAAACTTCATGTGTTATAATAAGAAATTAATAATGAAACCCTTAGTGCAAAAAGAATCTCAATATAATATATTTGTTTCGATTTCCTTGTCCTTTTAACACTTTTTTGCCTTTTTTATAAATATAAAATGCAACTCTTTATTTACCCAACAATATGTTATCTTTTGAAAAAAATAAGAAATAAGATCCCTCTTTCGTGTTTTTTCAAGGTATGGACCTATACCATTTAAGGTGTTAATTTTCCATGTTTTAACGGAACATTTACTCCTTTTGCAGTGTGCTTCAACATAGGTCGGGTGATTAGTTCTCATTAAGGTGTAGCGTTTCCTTGTTTGTTGTTGGAAAGTTTACACATGTTCATCGGCTTACTTTGTTTGGTTTTAGGATCTCCCCTTGAATTTAAGGTGTAACTTTACACCGAAAGTGGTGGCAGGTGTATTGCCACCACGTTTGGTGTAAAGTCATGCTAAATTTTTTACAGTGTAGCTTTAGAGTTAGATTTTTTAATTGGGTTTTACGCCGCTTTCAACAATCTTTCAGTTATATCACGGTGGCTGGAGCACCTAACAATGGATTCCTTGTATTTCTCACACTAGTATCGCCATCACGTCCTTTCCTAGCCTCCATCTGCTATCCCACATAGGTCTAGGATTATCGACACATTGGTGGGAGACAAATAGTCGGATAGGATGAGTGCCGCCGTCGGGAATCGAACCTTTAGAGTTAGAGTTAGAGATATGTTTGTATCAGTGTAGAACCTTTTCTTTGTAGAAATTAAATATTTGTATGAAATGTTGCTTGATATTCTCATCTTGTTTGAATCCTTTCTTTTCATACTATTTAGATTCAAAAGATCTGCCAACCATATTCATTCCGATACTGACCGATCTAAAATGATATAGAGACAATTCAACATGTATGCGGTAGTTGACCAAAAGTCTCGTGACCACAGCTTCGTCAATCTGTAGTTACAAGGTTTTGGTCTCACAACAGAGAATAATCAAATACCTGTACGGTAAAGACCATAGACAACGAAAAATTCATCTGGATTCGACTCATAAATGTAAACTTTTACTATGTCATTTAAACATATTAGAGAAATTATAAATACCTGCTTCTGGTAAGCTTCTTTTAGGTTAGGTCTTATTTTTCACTGGAAGATATCACTATATTGAAGTAGGTAGTTCAATGTTTCTCATTTATTACAGTTTTCCGTGAAAGGATTTACAACCGATGCAATCTACTCCGAATAAAATTGAAACAAAATTATAACTAAATGGCTAAATAATAAGCAATGTTGGGGTTATGAATCTTGCACTACACACTCCGTATTCAAGCAAAAAATTTATTTCTTAAGTTTTATCTTGATCGATTTGATTTTGTTTTGAATACGGATTAACGCCATTTTAAACAGTATATCTTTCATATCGCGGCGACTGGAGCTCTTAACCATGGATTCCTGGTATTTATCTCACCAGTGCTATACCACTGCATCCTTTCCGGGCCTCCATCCCACTTAGATTTACGATTATCCGCCCATTCGTGGGAGACAAAAATGTCGGAAAGGATATTTGATGCGACCGGGGACCCCATGTTTAGGAGTCCGATGCACTACCAATAGTGCTATGACCCCGATTTAACTAAATCGGACGTAAGATATAAAGTTATGCTCCGAACAAAGAACTAGACGGCGCCCGCTCACCGCAACAGGTGATTATGTCATACACCTGCGTCCAACTTCGACGATTGAATAATTGGTTATAAGATGCTCAAAAGATTCAAATCAAATTCGAACAGGCGTAAAATGATAATAGTATAATTCGTACAATACAAAGGGAAAAGGGGAAAAATAAATAGCGCCCATCCGACTTTGGTTTTTAGATTTTTTTCGACCAAATTAAATGTTAATTAAGTACGAGAAAAACGATTTCACGGACTTTGTGCAAACATTTTTTACTACGTTATTTGAATCCTTTAGTCAAAGTATGATAAAAATAGTAGTTAAACATTTCTTTCAAAGTAAAATTTACCAATTGCAACTGTCAATCAAATAATCAGTCGTCAAATAGAATCATTTCACCCTGAAATGATTTTGAACATTGGCCGTCATTTTTGTTCACCTTCAGTTGTATTTCTTGGTTTGGCGAATTAAATGTCGTCATTACAGCTTTCAAGGCTGTAGTTACGACGTTCAGGTCGCAAACTAAATATTACACCTTTTTGTTAAATTCTACGTACCATAAATTTTGCAAAATAACGCCATTTAAAATCGAAGTAGGAGTTCCTGTCGGATTCAATGGGCGTTACATGTAACATGCTATATAAAAGTAAAAGGTTTGTCTGGCGACCTGAACGACGTACCCATTGGTTTAATTAGCTAAAGTTTCGACAATGAAGGCAGAAATTCAAAGAAAGTTCTTCACAAAAATGTCGGCAAATGTCATTTCCAGTCTTAATGAATGATTTGATTGCACAATCGATTCTTTGGCCAACAGCCCCGACCCTTCAGTTAAGCAGCAAAAGGATATTTTATTTTCAATCTGACCCTGTTACCTCAAAGTTTTCTTTGGGCAAATTCAGTAGAAAAATATCTTTTAAAGTTTACTTTTTCGGTATTGTAGTAGTTTTGTCGAGCCCGCTTGCGGTGAGCGAAACATGGTTGTCACTACGACAAGTCGGTGTGTGTGCGTAAGTTCGTCCGTCCGAATTTGTCTGGACAATTACTCCTACATTAATGGATAGATTTCAAAATAACTTGGCACAATTTTTCTCCATCATGAGTAGATGCAACAATTGAAAGAATTTTTTGGATAGCTTCAAGTTCAAAGTAAAGGTCAAGCACTAAAATTGATGTTCAAGGTCAAGTTGATGGTCAAAAATTTGCTGGCTCGACAGCATTTGTCCTGGGACAACCTTCTAGTGATGTTATTATTGTTGTTGCGGGCGATGAGGGCTTATCTCACTAAAATGTTTTCCTATATAAATACATGTATATTCCCCAAATTCGATAAACTGTCTTAAGTTCCGCTATCCGTAACTACAATCAAATTGTATCAATAATTCAATGTTCCATTGAAATGTCCATGTTTGACCCTACCATCACCGACTGGATTGTGCACAAGATCATGTCAAACACATGTATCGTATTAACCCTTAACAAGCTGAACCCGGAATATTCCTTTTTTCCAGGGGGTATATACAAAGATCAGACTGCATATAGGTGCAGTCTGATCTTTGTTTACACCTCCTGTTTGTCCAATTCAAGTCAGAATTGTTTATAAATTTATTTGTGAAAAGAAATACTTACCCACAGTTAAAGCCTTACGGCGCTCACAGTCCTTTGAGTATTGTGTAATAAATATCTTATTTAGCATGACAAGTGTTAGAATCAAACTCATCACAGTCGACATGACGACAACAACTTGGAGCTCATCAGCATCTATACACAGAAATAGTCTTAGAAAAGAGGTAAGATTATAGCCCATTTGTTGTCAGAAAATGTATATCAAAAGATAGTATTACATATGTTTATTATATACCTTGCTCTGAAATCTTCGGATTTCTCAGTGTAATTAGTTTTGATATCGTCACTAGAGTGACGATAACACTTTTCAGTTTCACTATCTGCCGTAATTTAGGAACTACTTTTCCAACCAAATGACATTATAAAGAGTCTATAAAAGTATAAAATGGCGACTTCTTCAGTTGTGAAAAGTTATATTTAACTCGTGCTGCGCAGTCGTTTTTCAACGCCTAAAAACGCATCCTCGTGAATTTTTTTATAACTGGAATAACAAGTTGATTATTCTCTTTTTAAAGTACTCTACTTCTTACCTTGATACCTTGGAAAGTGGACCGTCGTCTTAGCCGAAGCTATCATGGCCCCTCTCGTGAATGGTTTCGTTAATTACTCTAATGACTTATAAATTTAGTTAAAATCTAGTTAGTAACTAGGAGAGTTTTACACATAACATGCTGAGTTGAATTTAGTGTCATTCCAGTGCTCATTCTTTAATGCTGACCTGAACATATTTAAACTTTTAGTCGAAACAGTTCTTTCACTGAGACCATTCCACAAATGAAATGTCCTTTGACTGAATGAGTAAATTCTGTTATTATGCTGACATTTCTTCATCTTAAGTTTAAGATGGTGTCCCCTTGAAGTATTTTCAGCAAGCGAGAATAAGTTATCCCATTTCATTTGGTCCAGACCATATAAGGACTTGTATATATGTATCATGTCCGCCCTATCCCTTCTATTTTGTAGTGTAACCAAACGTAGCTCTTTCAATCTTACACTGTATGGTAAATGACAGATCTCTTGAACCAACCGAGTAGCCCTTCTTTGTACGTCTTCTAGCTTTTTCACGTCTTTCTTTAGATTCGGGGACCAAACAAAGGACGCATATTCAAGACTAGGTCTGATTAGAGTCTTATATAAAGGTATAAACATTTCTTTATCCAGACACTCGAAACTTCTATATATCAGACCTAGTGTTCTTTGTGCTCTGTTGGTAATGTTCATGATATGGTCTTCGAAAGTCAGGTTTTTGTAAAAAAGGACTAAAATTTTAGAGACTATTTTAGGACCCTACCACCCCGAAAGTACTTTGCTATCTCATGAGAAGTGGATATTTAAACGTTTGTGGAAATGGAATTCAAATAACGTGTTATTATGAGACGGATTTAAGATATCGCGTATCACTCTATACACCATGATAAATATCTTATCTTTATTTGCAGACGCACGATGCAATGTGTTATTCTCTATGGTTCACTTACATGGTAAACACGTTTAATTATTCGGATATTGTATAGGTTTACACACAGGTTTGAAGTTTATACCTTAATATTTTAAGATTTTGAACAATTTTTTTCCAGACGACAGAAATTTAGACTGGTCAGAAGTTGAAGCCGATATTTTAAACTGTGGTTAAATTGAACAATAACTACCAAAACATTGTGAAAAAAGAGATTCTGCAAACCAAATTCCAACCGTCGGTGCGCGAGAAAAATATCCTAACTGCATTTTAAATGAAGCTGTAGTTACGACATTTTGCTCGCGCACGGACGCAATGGTCTTCGCTTTCCGATTTTAATTTTTGTTTTTAAGATTTCATCCTTTTTCCACGTTAAATAAGGTATGTGAAGGCGGAACAAAAACAATTACCCTGGTGCATCACATGAAAAAACTAGGAAAAGGTTAACTAAGAGATGCAACCAAGTAATACCATCTTCCAGGTCCTAAAGTTTTTGGCTTTAGATTTCAGAGGAGAAGATTAAAGAGTTTTACTCTCTTTTTATTGCTTTTTCTGTCCAAGTTAGGAGTCGATTTATTTTAACAATTTTAGAAGAGTATCCTTGCCGAGATCCTTGCCGAGATTCATCGGCATTAGTCAAATTATTCACAAGATGAAAATATTAACAAAGCGACGTTTGAACAAATGTTCATGAAAATTTGATACAGGAAATTATTTGCTTTTCCAATAGATATGGATTTCATTTTTTAAAAAAGTGTTCTTTCGTATTGATGAATTTACTAAATTCACTATAAATTCAATATAATGTGATATATTCCCTATGAATCGGAATTTATCGGGTGAGGTCGTTATTCTTCGTCGATGTTGATAATGGCTGTATAGCTAGCGGAAGCCAATGACGTCATTGAAACGTCAAACCACAAGTAAAATTGTGCTTGATTTCTCTCATTTTATAATCAATACAAGAGCCGCTTTAAAAATGGTTTACAGACACATATAGACGATACAACCAAACGGACTTAGGACGATCAAAATGACCTACTTCGTGCTTAAAAAAGTTAAACGGGCGGAAAGATTCACGACGGACATATCCCATCAGGCCCTCGTCTAGTGGAGCATTTTCTTGCACCGCGGCTGATATCCTAGAGTAATGATCGACAACTCTGCTTGAAGATTGAAAGTGGAGCTTGAAAAAATAGCGGGGGTTAATATATATAACAAACTGTCGTCTGAAATCAGGCCAGTCTTATACATTCAAAAGAACTTTTAAAGTGATAAAAGGGAAAGTCTTTGCTGCCGCTTTTGAAACGAAATGTCTTTTGTTCAATTATCAAATGTAAAATAAATGAGAATTACACTGGAAATGCTTCATAGCAAATTCTGCATGCATGTTTTGTAAAAATCGAAGTTTCATAGATAGCAAAGATGGATGGGGTTAAATTCACTAAACGAGCAGATGTTGAAAGCCAAACAGTTTTTTTAGAAGTTGAATAAACCATTGTAAAGGATTAACTTTAAAAACAGGTCGTCGATGCGCTAGCAAATTGTCGTAATGACTACAGCTTTTTTAAAACTTTAGTTGCGTCATTTTGCTCCCGTACCGACGAATTAGTCAAAACAAGAAATGTCGTTTTGTAATGATCTCAGGAGTACGTCAGATCCGTGGTGAATTTCATTAAATACAAGTTCGCAGTTCATATTTCATACACATTAACTCTGAAGTGTGAAGGGTGAAATATGAGACCCGTGGTGACTTCTTACATTCACAGTTCACAATTTAACTATATAAAATATGAAGCGGGGGTTAG
Organism: Fragum fragum; assembly: GCA_946902895.1. NCBI lineage: Eukaryota > Metazoa > Mollusca > Bivalvia > Cardiida > Cardiidae > Fragum > Fragum fragum. The sequence goes on along the minus strand of OX336375.1, from coordinate 16,135,414 downwards.
TGTCTCCCTCTCTCACGTGCTCCGAAACCGATTTAACTGACTTACCTATAACAAAGTACGGGAAGTACTGTAAGCAAGCACAATATTTTTTGTCAAGCAATCTTTTTTCAAAGGTTATTATGATAAATATACGCGATTAAAGTAACCCAGGGGTTCAATAACATGTTCTATACATTTTGAATAAAGTTAATACGTACAAAGGAGCGCGCAAAGTGAAGAGACTCACTTTGAACACGTTATGCTCAATTGAGCTACAATATCTGTAGGAGATGAAGTTGCAGGTTGAGTGTGCAATATTCCTGAAATACATAAGATTTACTTTTAATGACGTAGGCATTCAATGGATTTAGTGGTTATGCCTCCAGTGGCAGTGTTCACTCGTTGAACACCGAGAAGACCTGACGCTTTCCTAGCTATAAAGTGCTGACTACATGTATCTCGTGAATGCACATATTCTATTATCAAATGGAACTTGATCGTAAGAAAAACAAGTGTCTTCCTATAGTCTATCGTCTTGAAAATGGGATCAGTTTAACATTACCAGTTGGCAAATTTTAAGACTGGTTCAAAATCAAAAGAGTTGCAGACGACTGTTTTAAAGTTTTGAAATTTTGGGTTCTTTCAAGTTTCTGGGTTGAAACCAGTGTGGAAAAAGAAGAAATTACTTGTTACAAGCAATTTCTTCATTTTACACATTGTTTTCCCACTTTTATTTCATGGGGGTGTCCAAAAGTGTCATTGTGTGGAAATGGGTTAAAGGTTAACCCCGTCATCCCGACCTAATTCATTGACAAAAAAGTCCGATTATACAATAGAATGATGAATATCCCCTGTTACAACTAATCCATCGCTTTAACCAATTTCCAATCAACAAAATTTTAGACTGGACCAAATTGAAATAAGTTGCAGTTGAAAATTTCAAGTTGAAGAAATTAGGAATTCCTTTCGTTTTTTTGCATAGTGAAGAACCTGCTTGATACAAGAAAGTTCTTCATTTGTCACATTTTTTTTCAAAGCTGTTTTCTTGAGGAGCTTGAACAGGGGGGATTTAATGGGAATTGATTAAAGCGGCATTTGCAGTTTATTACAGAAAACATTGTCTCTCATTTTCAATTTTTTAACTCTAATGCTTTCAGTCATTCGAAAGAGGGTGATTAAGCTAATTCTGTAGTGTAAATGATTGTTCGTAACTTTAAAGAAAGAAATGAAGCAAAAAGTATTTGGCGTTACGAGGCGCCAGTTGTCTTATTTTGGATTTGCATGACGTATCAATTACATCAGTAGCTTGCAATTCAGTCGTTATCGACATTACCCGAAAACTAACGACCTCATCCGATAAACTCTGATGTTTCATAGTAAATTATCACATTAATTACATCTTATAGTAAATTTATTGAATATAAAGCACAAAAAGATCATTTATCGTAAAAAAATACATTAACATCTATTCGAAAAGCAGATAATTTTCTTATGCCAAATTTTCATGAAGATCTGTTCAAGGGTCACTTTGAGTCATTGACCAGTCGCGTCTGTCAAACAAGGAACCAATCGACCAATCAAATCATTCATTTAGACCGAAAGTGACTTTTAACTCCAACATTTGGCCGACATATGTTTGAAGCAATATTATTGGGTTTCTGACTGTATTTAGTGCTTCGAAATCGAGATTGTGTTTTAATGGGTTAACTCGACACCCTCTTCGATTAATGCACGATGTGTGCCGGATCTCTTACTTATTCGGTCTTTGTCCGAATATGTGTGGCAGCAAATCCTTCTGGATAGTTACACGGCCCGATGCCGACCGAAATGAAAGTAGACTATATCGTTTTCTGTTCTATCATTTCTGAATTGGAGTATTTAGGTCATCGGCCCATATACAATGTTTACATATAATACAATGTATTCATATAATACTATGTATACACATCATACGATGTATACATATAATGCAATGTATATATTTTAGATTGGTCCAAATTAGAAGAAGTGGCAGACGACATTTAATGTTTGTTATCTAATTTTTCCAAAAACATAGATAACTTGGTGGTGAGTAGGATCAGATTGCAAGTTTACAAAACTGAACAATATATGTAGGGACAAAATCTCGAGGGCCACGTAGATCGAATCATTTGCAGAAAAAAACAGATGGGTTATTGTTTTGGTAATTAGTTTCTATATTCATATCTTAAGAGTGAGAATGGCCAGTGAAACAGAACCAAATAAAAAGGACCCCAGGATTCTAGGCCTAGTAGAATACGACGGTGCATACCAGTGGGGAGGTACCGAGTTCGAGAAGACGAAAAACCTTAAATGTCGCGACACTGATATTTGGGTCTGCAGCTTCCCAAGGTCAGGTAAGTAACATTTCATAGTTAACATAAATTGATTACTTGTTTTTAGTTTCGTCTATCAAAAAGGAACGTTCGGATTGGCCTAAAAAATATTCATACCTCCGTGAAAACAATTTTGAACACGATTCTATTTTGTATGCTTCCGCAAAATAAATAATAAGAAATGATGAGAATATTGTTTTATTGTGCGTAGCAAGTATTTAGTGAATAACTGAGAAAGTCATGTGTTGTCTTAGATGAAGAATTGTGCATATTGACGGATTGCGACTATCACTCAAATATTCCGTCGACCAATCAAATCATTCATTTTGACTGAAAGTAAACTATGAACTACAACATAGGCTGACACTTCTGTAAAACATTTTTTGTTGTTTTGGACGTTTTAAACGTCAGATTTAGAGCATATTCACATAGTTATTGCGTTTAGGTCGCCAAACAGTCATTTTACTTTTTACATAAAACGGGCCATAAAATTGCAAAATAACGCCATCATACATCAAAGATGGACTACGTTACGGAGGTCGTCGGAGGAAGCCAGCGATCCGTCAATTTCCTCTGAGACCAAAAACTCTTTGTTTCGATGACGGGAAACCACATTACGAACGGGTTATTTTCTATTTCGAACTCAGCATGTATTATAGCAGAAACATTTTAACCCATTTCCACATAATTCTTTTAGACAGGTCCAAATTGAAAGAAGATGCAGACGACAATTTCTAGTTTGATAGATATTTGTTTTGTCTTTTTTTAAATAGAAAACATTGGTGATAATGAAAAAATTGCTTGTTATAAGCAATTTCTTCATTTTCCACAATGTTTTCAAAAGCCTTTTTCTTGAGGGGCGTTAAAGGGAGGGATTGTGTGGGAATGAGTTTAAGGAGCAGAATAAGTGCGTTATCACCGCAATTTAACGTCTTCATCTGCAAAAGAAGTGTGCTCATTAGCCTAAATAACCAGCTATGATGCATCTAAATGTTTCCTCTTGTCATCTTATCGCCTTCTTCTTCGTCATTCTCATCCATATTCTTCTTTGTTTGTAGGGTCAATGATTACTTGAAAAACACTTCGACTTTCCACGTATCCCGGCGGTTACATTTGATCGTGCCTTATGTTTTATCACATCACTTCAACCACAACCTTTAAACCAAGTTGAAAGCTCCTCGGTTTACTCTCAATTGACCAATCGCTTGCCCGCCCACTGATGTCGCAGGCAACGCATATCGACTCCAACAGGAAGTTCCGCTTCGATTTTCAACGACGTTATTTTGCAAAATTTATAGCCGGCAGTTTATAACAAACAATAGTATGGTTGGTTGGCGACCTAAACGTCGTAGCTACAGCTACAGCTTGAATAAGCTGTAGTTACGACTTTTAAGTTACTTATCCAACAAAATGTTTCATATAATGGCGGCCAATGTTGGAGTTCCAACCTCAATTACGGACTGAATGAATGATTTGATTGGTCGATCGATTCCTTGATTGACAGCCGCGATTGTTCAATTTTACCAGTCTACTGGTAAAGGGCACTTATCGTATGTTGGGATGACTATTGTCATGAAATAAATGTTCGACCTGTCAGAATTCGAATTTACGAAAAAAACAACCGACGGAACACCTGTCCGCCAACTGACTCCAACAAGACGTTCGACTTAGATATTCAAACGATGTTATTTTGCAAATTGTATGGTCAGTTCATGTAACAAACCTGTAATATGATTCAAGCTGTAGTCATGACGTTTAAGTCGTCAAATAACCAAAACATGTTCATTTCCGGTTTAAATGAATGATTTAATCCTTCAAGTCAGGGTGTCTCAACAACGATATTTACTCTTTAATAATTTATTTGTTAGTTTCGTCTATCAAAAACGAGCGATCTGATTGGTCGAAAAATTAATTCATACCTCCATGAACAAAATTTTGAGCACGCAACCATTTTGTATGCTTCCGCACACAAAGTTCCTTACAAAAAGGTATCAAAATTTGTAAAGTTGTTGTATTTTCGCTCGATGCTATTAAATTATAAGAAATAAAGAGAATAATTTTTGTTTTCATGGAGGTATGAACCGAAAAACCTAATCACACTTATGTATGAATCCGCTTCGCGTATTCATACAGTGTGATTAGCTTTTCGGTTCATACCTCAATGAAAACAAAAAATATTCTATTCATCTGTTAAATGTATAAATTTTTTCTAATTTTCTATTTTTCAACTTAACCCACGAGTTCTGAGTCTGCGGATAGCAGATGGCGCAAGTGAAGCAACGTCGCATTGGCAAACCTCACTTGTAGCCATTTATACACCTGGATGGAGAGGGGCATCTGTGCTCAGAAAAATTTCCGTGGCGCGGTCAGGATTCCAACCTGGGACCCTCCGGTCCCGGGTCATTCGTCTGACCACTAGTCCACGGAATTAACATTAACAACAACAAACATTTTTTTACGAAAATTTGACAGAAATTGACCTCTGACGGAGGTCTGTATAGTTTGTGAATTCTTTAACCCATTACCAGACAACAAAATATCAGACTAGTCCAAATTCGAAGGAGTTGCAGACAACAATTCAAAGCTTATGAAATTTTGGATTTTTTGTACCTTTAAGTCGAAAACATTGTGGACAATGAAGAAATTGCTTGTAACAAGCAATTTCTTCTTTTTCCACAATGTTTTCCAAAAGTTTTTAACGGGGGGAGGGGGGTCTAAAAGTGTCTTTGTGTGGGAATTTGTTAAAACATATTGATAGAAATGTAATAGCCATCGAAAAGGACCACACTGTCTTTCAGGTACCACACTAACCCAACAAACAACGTATCTCATCAAAACCCTAGACTTTATTACAGGAAGTAACGTCCTCTTAGACGACCGGTTCCCCTTATGTGAATTTAAATCGGATGGTTCCAAAATTTATAGGTAAGTAACACGATGTTATTGTATTTTCCCGCCAAACAAATACAGACAATCTGATATGTCGAAATACGAGTTCTAACAAAAAAGATCGGGCGAAGTTTGCACTACGAAAAAATGTTAAGCTTTTAGCAGACAACAGCATTTAACCTATTACCAAAGGACAAAATTTTAGAATGGTCCAAATTCGAAGGAGTTTCATACAAAAATTCAAGTTTATGATTTTTTCAACTTTCTGGGAAGAAAACATTATGTATTACATTGAAGAAAATGCTTGTAACAAGCATTTTTTCAATTTTCTTTCGTAATGTTTTTCCAATTGCTTTTCTTGAGAGGCGTCCAACAACGACATTGTGTGGGAATAAGTTAAAACTGTTTCAAATATCAGAAATTCAAATACTTGTGTCTTTCTGGATAAAAAACAATGTGGAAAATGCGAAAATTGTTTGTGACAAGCATGGTCTTCATATTTGACATTGTATTTCTTGACTTTTTTCAAGAGGGTCTTAAAGCAGGATCGTGTAGTAGGTTAAAGTAGGATAGGGTATTTTTTCTACATTAGTTTTTATACAGTTCGATTGATATTTGTTTAAAATGTACACGAAGAGGATTGAAAAGCTTACTGATTCGTACACACTTAACGTTAGAAAAAATACGAAAGTAAATCGCCAGACATAATGCAGTTAAAGACGAGCAAATATGAATATTGATAAACGAAAATAACTCATTGAATCAAAAGTAAGCCAACGGAGACTAGCCTTCAAAATATTTTTAGACAACAAAATTTTGAAAAAAAAAAAAAAAACGGTTAAAGAATTAATTAAAACAAGTACTGTCTCAATTTTTGCTATAGAACCAAAACGTCGTTGGGCGGGCATAATGTTGTAATTAGTAATTACATCTTTCAAGCAGTCAAGAAACGACTGTGGAATTTTTTTATTGCTCCGTTCAATAGGATTTTCTACATCTATCAGGAGTATTATGTCGTAGTTGTAATACAAAATCTTGTATTAGATTCGAGTCGCGGAGGAAAATTTTGATTCTTCACGTGAGCTAATGTCATGTGAAATATCAAACTTTCCTACGCAGCGAGAATCCAATACAATGTTTTGTATCGCTTTTACATCATAGTATTCCATTTGATATACCCTAACGAAATTTAATTACAATGGATAAAGAAAGATGAAGAAGCTAACGAAATTTGTCTAAAATCAACCCTTTATTGAGATCATAGTAACGTTATTCTTGGCCTGACGTCATTTTAACACCACATCGTATCAGTTCAGTAAATGTATGAAAGCCGTCACGATTGTTGAAAGTGGTGTTATATTCAATCAATCAAAATGTATGATAGGGATTTTTTTCAATCCAGTCCGATTCTGTCCGCGTGCAATAAACGTATCTAATAAGGAAATTCGGTAGGTATATAAAAACTATACCAAATTATTGTTATTCACTCTCTTAGCCGTTGTGACTTTTTTTTTTTGATATCGGTCATTTGAATTTTGGACTTGACAATCTTTAAAGCTTAACTTTAAAAGCAATATTTGTGAAAACTCAAGAGAAAATCTTTAACACACTACCACACAGTCCCCCTTTTTTCTTCCACCAAGAAAAAAAATGCTTTGGGAACTATTGTGGAATATGAAGAAATTGCTTGTTATTAAAGCAATTTCTTCATCACCCAGAATGTTTTCTACCAAACACAAATGACCTTTCAAATTTTAATAAGTAAAATTGTCGTTTACAACTTCTTGGACCAGTCTTTAATTTCGTCGTCTGATATTGGGATGTAAATAATTCTTTATAAGGTCCATTTTTTCGTAATGTTTGTTGTAGAACGTAATGATATCCATGAACACCTTAATAGTGTCAACGTTGCTTTTGTTTTATTCTACATCTTTTGACGAATTTATTCATAAAATGGTTAAAAGAACTCGTATGATTGTTTTAGCGTATCTTGATCTGTATTTGTAATTGATGGATTCCATCAGTGTTGAGCAGTCTAGAACATCCAGATGAATGTTACTATATTAGAAGAGAAGAAGTGCCTAGTTAGGTTCGATTTTTTTTTTCAAAACATGTCGCACAAACAACTGTATATTTTGAAAATTGCGTAATACGAGGATTCTATATAATTCGTAGAACGCGTAAAGACTTCTCTTGAATACGAAAACACGTACCAATAACCCGCTTAGCGCAGATGCGATCACGGTTTGAATAACGCGGAGTCTTTTAATTATATAATGAGTAATTTGCCTTCTATTTTGAGAACTCAGCATACCAGCTGCATAACGCGGGAGTGATAAGCTATACAGTTATATATACTGAAGGGAAAAGTTTAGCAATTTCGTACGTTACAGCCAATTTCTCCGGTGTCTAGCTTTGGAATCAAACCATATTTTCACACATCGATCTTTTATGTGTTAGCCACCGTATTTAAAAAATCAGATGATTTCAAGGTCATACGTGTTTGTTGTACAGCGTCAAACATGGTAGGGGTAGGGAAGTAAAAGTAACACAAAAATTTAATATCTTGTGTGTCCACCGTTTGCGCCAATAACGGCATCACAGCGTCTTCTCATGCTGGAAATGAGCCTACGATTAATGGCCATAGGGATACGACCCCATTCCTGACGCAGAACACGTTCCAGGTCTCTAACGTTATTAACGTCATTCCTGTCTCTTACTCTCCTACCCAGATGGTCTCAAAGGTGTTCAATCGGAGACAGATCCGGTGATTTGGCTGGCCAATCCAACACTTCAACATTATTAGTCTGTAAAAGGTCCAACGTGTGCCGAGCGACATGTGGGCGGGCATTATCTTGCTGAAAAATGGTAGCAAGCCCTTGACGCAAGAACGGCAATACCACTGGCTGGACAATTTCGGTGCAGTATCGAACGGCATTTAAGTTTCCCTGAATAGCTACCAAGTCAGTCTTGCCACGGTATGATATACCAGCCCAGACCATGACGCTGCCGCCTCCAAAACGGTCATGTTGAATGTCGTTGGCGGGATCCATCCTTTTGCCATCACGCCTCCAAACACGTACCCTGCCATCCGCAAACATCAAATTAAAACGGGATTCGTCTGTGAATAGGACCTGATTCCACAAACGTCTTGGCCATCGACGGTGTACCCTTATCCAATTCAATCTTGCATGTCTGTGTGCACGTGTCAAAGGAATGCCAACGTAAGGTCGACGTGCGCGTAAACGTGCCGAACGAAGTCTGTTTCTTACAGTACGAGCACAGACCCGTGTTCCCGTTGCATTTCGGACCAAACCGGCTATACGAGTGATATTGAGGAAGCGATTACGCCGTGAACACGACACGATGTAATTGTCCTCACGTTGGGTAGTCTTACGTGGCCTGCCTGAACTTGGTCTGTCTTTGATGGTGCCTAATTGACGATACTTTGTTCTATGTCTTGAAATGGAACTTTGGCTCACGCCAAAATGTTGAGCCACCTCTTTTACCATCATACCACCAGCCAGCATACCGATGGCTACATTCCGTTGGTCTTAGTTAAGCCCTGGGCGAAGTTCCATTTGGATTTTTTAAAATGTTTTAATGAGTTATCTTGTTATTGATGCTAACCAATAAACTGGGATAGATATTGTGGATATATACTTCACGTACATGTGGAAGCACGTGCAGAAAGTGTTTCAGCAAAATTGCGTCAGACAGCCTTTAGAAGCGAGGAAAACGTGCTTTTAATTAGTTACTTAGCTTTTAAAAATTGCAAACGAGACTGATTCTATAAGGTTTATACATTTACGTTGAAAAATAATGTAGGTCAAAAAAAAATTGCTAAACTTTTTTCCCACAATATATATTTAAAGATGTTTATTATTTTGTATTAGCCTTTTCAATCCATTAACAAACGACATAATTTTGTTACTACATACTAGTTACAGACGACAATTCTAATCGCTTTGATATTGAAAACTAAAGCCAAGAATGGGTAGAAAACGTTATGAAAAAAAAAAACATTCTCCTTTCTTACAATATTTTCTTTAATGCAATTCCTCAGGGGCGTAAGAAAGCAAAGCGTAATTGTGTTTTTGGAATGTGTAAAGCTAGATCATGGAAGGATTAAAAGATATGCGAACTCTCTCATTTGTTTCTTACGGGTAATAATTCTCAATGAATATTGCTAATCTAATATTGTCCAAGTTTCTTATATGACATCTTAATTTTTTGTGGAATGTCTTCGGAAAAGGATAATCTCGGAAAAGTAAAAAAAAAAAGTATTTATCTTGAAACCTAGTTAGACTGCGATCAACTGAATTTGGTTAACGTGACTTTCAGTAGTAAAACCGCGGTTGGTAGGTGCACCTAATCATGGCTCTCTGCCATTTTTCACACCACTTACATGTACAACTGCAGCTATAAATATGGACCATTACATGTGTAGCTTCTCAGCCAACTTACAAGGCAAATTGCTCATCATATTTCCATCGGTGAAAGACAAAGACGTGTGTAACAATGACTTTTTCCGAGCTTGTGATCGTGCTCAGGACTCTATAATAGAAACATCCTGTATTACATGTAGCTATAAAACAAGCCAGGCAAGGTGAGATGTTATGCTCAAACAAGATTATCTAAATGGAATTTGCTATTTTGAATAAAAAAGGGCATATAACTCTATTATGCCATCTCGAACGTCCAACATCATTACTTTCAGTGCTTTGATTTTTATTTTCCTTACTATGCAATTGCGTCGTTATAGCTCGCAAAGCGTCAGCTTTGATAGCTTGATTTAAAAGACAAAATTTTGAGGTGTTCTCAGAGTTCAACGAGTGAAAACTGACACTGGCAGGCTTAACCACTAAATCCACTGAATGTCTACGCCATTTAAAGTAGTTCTTATGTACATGTATTTCATGAATATAACGAACTCAACCTGCAAGTTCAACTCCTAGATATTTTTAGCTCACTTGAGCATATCGTGTTAAACATGAGTCTGATCAGAATCTGCTCTATGCGCGCTTGTACACACATTTCAATAAAAAGTCGTTTGAAAACATTTTGAACCGAAATTTCATGTAACAATCAACATCTTCAGTGTCCACAATGTTCTCTATTCTACAATGCAAATAATTCCTAATTTCCACCGACTTGAAATTGTTGTCTAAACTAGTCTAAGATTTTATCATGTTATAATGGGTTAACTTTTGGATTACTTTAATCTCGTTTATTTATCATGATAACATTTGACAAAATAGATTACTTTAAAAAAATTGCTTTACTGGCTTACAGTGCTTTCAATACTTTGATTTTACAGGGGCCCAGATTATGTGGACAAATTTCCGGAAGATAAGCCACGGTTTATCAAATCCCACCTACACTATCGCCATTTACCAACAGAGCTCCAAAACGGAAAGGGAAAGGTGAGTAATAGGCTGTATGCACGATGGTGGCAAAGGGAGGTACAGAAATATTTTGAGAATGGATAGTTGATTAAATAGGTTTAACGCCATTTTAAACAATATTTCAGCCATATCCAGGCGGCTGGAGCACATAACCTTAGGTTCCTGTTATATCTCATCCTCCAGCTGCTCATCCCACTTAGGTTTACGATTATCCAACTATCGGTGGGAGACTATTGTCGATTACGATATTCTCTGTTGCCGGGGATCGAACCTGGAACCCCTTGACTACGAATCCAATACACTAGCACTGTAAAATGGGTAGAGGTTCGGTGTTATTTTATTCCAGGGTTTTATTTCAAATAAACCTTCAAAAGACTGTTGAAGAAAGCATGTCATGCAATGGAAAATATCGTGTGAAAATAGAAAATACTTATCTTGTAACAAACAACTGACTCTCTGGCCCCGGCCACTGACTCCGCTGACCACGCCCACTAACTCCGCTTTCAACGCCAACAGAGCTTCGGTAGAGAGTTCCACTTCGAAAATAAACGGGGCTATGTTGCACAATTAATCGCCATTTATATGAAACAAAAAAGTGGTTTGGCGACCTTAACGTCGCAACTACTGTTTGGATAACAATATGCTGTCCAATGTTTGATTGATTTTTCTCCTCCGGTCTAAACGAATGATTTAATTGGTCGTCAGATTGTTTGATTGACAGACACGATCCGTCAATTTCTTCATGTACAATGTTTCCCTTAAGGATAGTTGATGAACTATTTACACATACTTAGTTTTACTTTCGTCCGAACTTCCAGGCAATCTGACTCGTTATCTAAAATCTAACAGGGTGAACATATATCTGGGATAAAGCTGATTTGACTCACTACCTCTATAATAGCAAGAACATTTCGTTATTTATTAATGAGAACACTTATTTGTTCTCATTTCCACAACCCAACTTAGAGTAAAACACTAGGGAACATTCTAGGAATCTTACATACTCTAAGAGTAGCATTGCGCTAACCAACCTAAATCTATTATGATGAAACCATATGCAATTTTCAAAAGAAATTGAAAGAGCCGCTCATGTGGAACCTGAAACGGCGGGTCGCTAGAAACAGCAGCTGACATCTGATAAGGCAGTTCGGCTGAAAATTTTAACGACTTTGATACGCAAAACATATGGCAAGGTATATAAAACATATCTAAGGTGACCTAAACTTAGTAGGTGTAGCTTTTATAAGAAGAGGTTTGGACGTTTGTGTTTCCGACCATCGAAAATGTATTTCAGAAAAGACGGAGTTCAAGATTTTACTCACTGTCCAAGAAAATGATTGACCAAACTAAACTTTGGTATTCAGCGGTGATTCTATAACTGTGTTCTTTTTTTTTTCTTGTTAGATACTATACATCACAAGAAATCCGAAAGCCTCAGTGCCATCGTTATACAGAGTTCTGAGTTACCTCAAACAGAACCCAGCGGCAACGATGAGAGAATACCTTGAGAGGTTTTTGACAGGCAAAGATAGTATGTAATGGTCTTATTTTGAGAAGTTGCATAAAGCTTGTCATGCTGAACCCGGAAAATTTCTGTTTTGGCAGGAGGTATAATCAAAGATCAGACTGCACATAAGTACAGTCTGATCTTTGACTATACCTCCTGTTTGTCTCTTTCAACACACAGTTTTTTTTATAAAATTAATTTTCAAAATAAATTTTGACCTTTAACTAGTGCTCACAGTGCTTTCAGGCCTTTGATTTTAATGCAAGTTCAGATAGGCATTTAATTCAGCATGACAAGTGTTCAAAAGACTACCCAGTCTTCACTTGAATATTTTCAAACAGAATGTCCGGGAAATCTCTTTTTGATAGATTTATGAATGTCGGCGGCCGGTCGACTGACAGGCTAGACTTGCGTTAACTATAGTGTGTTTGCAGACCTAATCTTAAATCTTGAAGTATTTTTTTATGAAATTTTCATCACATGTTCGTCTTTATGTGACCTTGAACATATTATCAGCGTATGGAGCAATTTACGATCGATAGGCATATGGACCGAATTGGAAGTGAGAACCCAACATATAGTTGACTTCATTTCCTCTTACTTAATGTTTGTCTTTTTGTGACCTATCAGAATTGTGTGATTCAATGTCGCGCCTTAGAAAAGGGAGGCTTATTGTCAAAATTTGTGTGTACGCAACTACTCCTCTCACTTTTGATAGAGTAATTGAAACCATGAATTAGTTTTGTGACATTTTTGTCTCTTGTTAACACATTCCCACACAATCACTTCTTTATACGCCCCTTAAGAAAAAAGTTTTGGAAAACATTGTGGAAAATGAAGAAATTGCTTGTATCAAGCAACTTCTATATTATCCAAAATGATTTCTTTCCAAAAAGACAGTTACAACAACAACAACAACAATAACACAAATAGAATAATCAAATAAAATTCCTTCAACTTGAAATTCCCGTCTGCAAAATGTTCTTTTTGGAAAATGGTTCAAAAATTATTCAATTCTTATAAAATGTTAAACTTAAAAAATGAAGCAAGTTCAGTGAGAAAGAAGCCTCTTGAAAGCGTGAAAAATGGGGCGAACCAAAGGTTAGTCAACGAAGAAAAGATTTTCGAATTTGAATTAACAAGTATTATCTCTGTTTTAAGGGGTTTTGCATTTATTTTTTTTTTTCACGTAAAATAGATGAGTACCTGGTATTTCGTGGTTATTTATCAATATATCTCAGATCAGTTTTTTAATGAAACATAAATTTGTTCGACTGAGTAACATTATAACTAACCCTTGTCATGTTGAATAAAAATTCACAAAATAACTGGAATCACTAGAAGCACTAGTTTCAGGTCAATATTTTATTCTAAATCTGATTCTATAAACAGTTCTGGTCTGAAAGGGACAAGCAGGTGGTGTAGACTAAGATCAGACTGTACATTTGTGCTAGCTGAACATTGTCTATACCTCCAGACCAAACAGGAATATTCCGGGTTCAGTATGACAAGGGTTAAGTTTTATTACAGAAATCAAGGTGTAATAAAATGAATCCCTTTTTTTTTTTTTTTTTGATAATTCTAATATTTTGTAGGGATTCACTGTGAACGCATGTGTAGTCCAGAATTACTGCATGTATTCTAAAAAAAAAAAGAAAAACACACATTTTTTGTACATTTTTCTTAATGCTTCTTAGTCAAATGCTTGTGGTTTCACGAGTGTCATTTATTTCTGAAATTAGAGTTTCGACTTTGTTTTTATGTCGCCTGGCCGAAGGTCATGATGACCTATTACGATTGTGTACCTTCCGTCGTGCTTCGTGGGTTAGCGTTTCACATGGACAGGTTTAGACAAAACTTGGCAAAAGCAGCCCTGTTGGCAGGCGCTTCAGGTTTGTACACATAATGGAGTAATTTCCCCTTGGGGCTCCAAAAATAGGCCATAAAGGGAACACATTTTGTACATCTGAAAAAAATTCATGTCATGAACAAAATGTTGGATTGGATTGATATTTGGTATTTGGAGCAAGGGCAAGGGCAACAAGGTTTGTACGCTAGTAACGGAGCAAATGTTTGGCATAATCTTGCATGGTGAAATCTTTCAAAATGGTCTTTATTTAAACCATATGGCCCACAGCTATGATATTTGGTATTTGGCATCAACAAGAAGACCTCTAATAAGATTGTTCAAATTAAGCCCACCGGGTCAAAATTGGTCCCTCCCCGAGGTCACAAGTTTTACATATGTTTATATAGTGAAACGTTAAAACACCGTTTACTCACGAACGACAAGGCTCAGAGATTTGATGTTTCGTATATTGTATCGTCTTATTGACCTCTACAAAGATTGTCCAAAGGATGGGCGTAGAGTACAAACACTCACAACCTCAGGGGTCACAAGTTTAACATTGGCTTATATAATGAAAACTTAAAAAATAAGCTTCTTCTCTGAAATAGAAAGGCCTGGAGCTTGATATTCTGTATGCAGCAGCATCTATGGACTCTCACCAATATTGTTAAAATATTATGACCCATGGGCCCAATTAGCTCATCGCCGGGGGGTGTCAAGTGTTTTACATAGGCTTACATAGTAAAAAAAAAAAACAACTTTAGAGATCTTCTAAGGACATGCGATAAAATCCGGTGGACCTTTATCAAGATATGCTCCTGGGTCGAATCTGGCCTGTCCCTGGAGACCACATGTTGATTTTACATCGGCTTATATAGTTAGATATTAAAAGGTCTTCTTCTCTGAAAAAGAAAGGCTTTGATGTTTGGTTTGTAGCATCATCTATTGGACCTATACCACTATTATTCAATTTTTACTCATCGAGTCAGATTAGGCCGATGTCCTGTAGAGGCGTAATATTTAGATCACCCGACTAAAGATCATATGGACCTATTGCGAGCACGTGTCGTCTCTCATCATCCCTCGGCTTTTCATATTTCGACTTGTTCTTATGAACGACTGGACGGATTTAAACAAAACTTGATAGGAAGCAACCCTATGGGAAGGTGCTCCAGGTATGTACACATAATGGAGTTACTTCTTCTTGCCCCCCCCCCCCCAATCGTTCTGTCATGAAGCAGCAGATTCATATTTGGTATTTGGAGTATTTAGGGCAAGGATTACGGTGGGAGGGGGCGCCAAAGTGCTGAAAAGCGGTAGTGTGCAAATTTGCTAAAGTCGACAAATGTTGTTGTTGTTTTGTTGTTGTTGTTGTGTTTTGTTTTTGTAGGCAAATGCATTTGAAAGTTGTAGGAAATGTAGCGATAATTCTCTCAGAAATAGAATTTTTTTCTTTTGCTCTCCGAACCCTGGATCTAAGCTTTGGACCGAATCATTAGAAAATCAGTAATATGCCACATTACTTGAATATGTTTGACTTTTTGTAAACTTATATGCATTTAGAATTTGTAAGGTCAACAATAGTATTTCTTCTGTGTGCAAGTGGGTCTTTTACAAAATTTGTCGGGATTTAAATCAGCAAATCCTAGAAGAATCACATGAGCTGTTGAAATGACTCAGTATCTTTTGTGCGTCAGAATGATGAATTTTCAATGCTCCAGAATTTTGCTAATGGTAATCTATTATGATCGAGTTTTTTCTGTCGTCCATTAAACATCTTATGCCCATTATTCAATACACTCGTGGGGAATATAGTATATGGGTTATCCGTATACAAGTAGTTTTACTGCTCTACGAACACAGGTGATCGATAAGGCCTAAGGGCCCTTTTTTATTAGTTGACCCATTTTCAAAACATCAAGAATGTTCAGCAAGATGATTGAGCAAATATTGTAGCCTCTAGAGTATCCATAAGTACTTTTTTCATAAGCTGAACGTGTTACTATGATTTTTATTTCAAGTGTCCCAATTTACTAATCGCTGGTTTCACCAACTTACTCCGTTTGCCCCGCGCATTTACTCCGAAAGGAAGTTCTATTTCGATATTTAACCGCATTATTTTGAAATATGGCCAGTAGTATGTAACAAAAATGTAGAATGGTTGGCGACTTAAATGTCGTGATTACAGCTGTAGTTACGACGTTTAAGTCGCCAATCCAACTAAAAAGCTTAAAAAATGGCGGCCAATGTCAGAGGTTATAACTCAGTTCAGGTCAGAATATAAGATTGGCAGCCGTATTTGATCAATTTCATTCTTATAATAAGTTTCATCGACACAAATTAATCTCCATACTGATTAAATCAAAATATAATTACCTCAACAGTGCCAGCGAGACGGAGTTTTCAACCAAAAGTGACCTGAAGTTAGGAGTCTTTTGAGATTTTATCAACAGAAATATTATGAATAATTTTGAGCTTTATTTGTGCAAAACTGTTAGCTGAGAAGCTTTGAAAATATATTTACATAGTCACCCAGTTTTAGACTCAATATATTATATTCGAAACTTGGCCGAGATTTCAGAAGACGGAACTTTCCGACTGATTTTCGGGTAGATTGAAATACATTTGTGACCTATAACTGTTATTAAACAAAAATAATGTTGTCCCACGAAATACAACTGAAGACAACCATCACGTTAACTTTGAGCATGTCGTGCTCGAGTTAGCTAAAACAGTATATCTTTCAGTGTACGCCTGTCCATGGGGACCTCACGTGAGAGAATATTGGGATCATAGAGACGATCCTAATGTTTTGTTTCTACAGTTTGAACAAACCATAAAGGTAGGTGTATAAATGCAGATAATCGTGTTATTTAAACCATTGTAATTGACCAGTGATCGCTATCAATCGAAAAATCAATCGATTAATTAAATCATTCATTTAGACCGGAAATGATGTTTGTACTCCTTCATTTGCTGTCATTTATATGAAGTACTTTAGTTGTTTTGGCGACTTAAACGTTCTACCTACAGCTTGAATAAACTGTAGTTACGACGTTTAGATCGACAACCAAACATTTCATTTATTTTACTTGTTACTGGAATAAGTTTTGTAAAATAACGCCGATTGGTGTCGGAGTAGAATTTCATGTCGGAATCATAGGTGTGCGCAGAGGAGTCCGTGGTTTGGGTCAGCAATACGCCAATTATTCAAGCTGTATGCACGACATTTAAGTCAGGTTTAAGTGCAAACCAACTATTCTACTTTTTTGTTACATGCTACTGGTCCTAAATTTTTCAAAATAACGCCATTTTAATCCGAAGTGGTACTACCTGTAGGAGTCAATGGGCATGGCCAATGCAGTTAGTGGGCGGGGCCATTGAATGTTCAATTGATACATGCAAGTATTTAATATTTAGGTGTATATGTTTTAATTCGTGCGTTCTAATTGGCTGAGAATTTTGTTTTTACATTCATGAAAAAATAACTTAACAAGGATTTAGTTTGCTAACGAATATTGAAGTCCCCTTAAACTTTTTTCATTTATTGCCAATTTGATTGTTTTCATGCATCTCTTGATAAATATTAAAGTTTAATCGTGGCCGGACCTATTACAAGACGGCAATTTTTGGACTGTTAAAAATTCAAAGAAGTTACAGACGACGAATTCAGGCTGAAAAAAATGAGTATTTTCTATCATTTTGGTGTAGAAAACAAGGTTGAAAGTGAAGAAATGGCTTGTAACAAGGAATTTCTTTGTTCTCAACATTGTTTTCCTCAACTATTTTCTCAGGGAATTGGGGGGGTGAAAAGTGGGATTATGTGGGAATGGGTTAATATATTATGGTTAAACTGTTAGTTAAGTACCTTAGTGAGAACAAGACCAAAGAAATCATTTTGTTCCATCTCTTCATATAACAATTTTAGTACATTTCATTCGTTATGTTGTGAGGCATTTGTCTTCAAAAGATACTTTTAACATCTTCTCCCTAACCATCGGGCCGATAAAGACCAAACTTGAATATTCGTTCGTCAAATTTTGATTCGTACATAGGTAAGGAAAGGGCGTGGAGGCCTTTTTCATTTTTGACCAAAACCTTAAATAATATTTCTACTGTAACCACTGGGTGAATTTTTAGCAAACTTATTATAACAAAAAGTTACTTGGTGACCCTTCTCGAAAAGTGTCCGTGAAATTTCGATAGGTCATTAAAAAGAGTGCGGCCGGACTGGGCATTTTTTATTGGCACATAAGAAATTGATTGGATTTTGAATGTCTTCTCCTTTTAATACACTGAATCGATCTGACACGGAAAGAACCAGTTATTCTCTATGTATCTGTAAAACCTGACATGTTTGTGTATAGCGAACTGAAGGACGAAGCTTTTTGTGTCCTCGAATTATCTAAAAGTCTTCCCATTTGCAACCACTGAGCTAACTGTAACATATCATGGCGGGAATGTTGCCTTGGCTGATCCTTCTTGGGATTTTTTCGTGAGCTAGTGACAGATTTGTATTCTATTCTTTTTTCATTTTATGAACTTGAATTATTCAACTTCCCCCTATAAAACCTTTTATCCATTTAAGAAATGAAGAGAATATGTTTTGTTTTCATGGAGGTATGAACCGAAAAAACTAATCACACTGTATGAATGCGCGAAGCGGATTCATACATTGTGTGATTAGGTTTTTCGGTTCATACCTCCATGAAAACAAAACATATTCTCTTCATTTCTTATAATTCAATAGCATCGAGCGAAAAAAAAAAAAAAAAGAAAAAAAAAAGCTGTACAATTTTTGATACCTTTTTATATGGGACTATTTTGTGTGGAAGCATACAAAATCACTGCGTGATCAAATTTTGTTCATGGAGTTATGAATAATTTTTTTCGGCCAATCAGAACGCTCGTTTTTGATAGACGAAACTAAAAATAAAATTAAATCAAATTAAGATGAGCGATCCTAGGCTATGTCGTTCTTGTCGTTTGTTGTAAATTCACTAGGACCGTCCTGGGACTGTGAGAAAAATTGCCGACTTCCTTGGTGTAACTCTAACAGATGAAGAAGTGGATAAAATTGTCCAACATACATCTATTGAGGGCATGAAGGCCAATAAATCTGTCAACTTTGCCCATTTTGAGGATCAGTACAGTACTGACAAATCTTTTGGAGAATTTATCAATAAAGGTAAATATGCTCAAGCCTTTTTGAAAATTCATTACCCCACTATCCCTGTTTTCGCGCGTTTAAGAAAAAATAACAACATAACGTTTGAGAAAATGAGAAATAGCTTGTAAGAAACAATTTCTTATTTTTTCGTAACTGGCTTCGATCTCTATAGCTCTACTTTTTTTTTTTTTTTGATTAATTGCACTGTGAAATATCCTATGCAATTTGTTTCTTTTTTGACTAATCACATTGTTGGGAATTAAAGAATTCTACATGAGGTGTATCGGTATTTCTTAGTCCAAGGAAAGAAAATTTTCCAAATGCCAAATATCACTCATTCAGATACAATGACGCTTTTTGAAGCAAGCAAGAAAAAAGCTTTAGAAAACATCATGGAAAATGAAGAAATTGCTTGTAATACGCAATTTTTTCTTCATCCACTTTCTTTTAAAATCCACTGTGTAAAGTTGAGGATTTTTAAAATTCCACCAGATAAGAATTGTCGACTGCAGCTTCTTTACATTGGTACAAGTTCAAAAACGAAAACTTAATGTTTTTCTAGTTTTTTTAAAGGTTGAGTGCCCATGACTTTATTACTCACGGATGTTAGTTTTTCGATTCAATCTCATATATTTTTTAGATAAAATTTTCTGAAGCAGATTTGCTAAATGAGAATTTCCTTTTGAAAGGTAATTAGTCGCATTTCTTTTCTGTATACATATAACAATAAAATATCATCTGCAACAGCTTTCGCTTCTCATATATAAAAGCGGTTAGATATTTCGTGTTTACTTACATTTCTATACGCAGGGGAGGTATCAGGCTGGAGAAAATACATCCCTGAAGATCTCGTACCAAAGTTTGACGAGATGATTGAACGAGAACTTGGTCACACGGATATCAAGTATTAAAACCAAAACATACCTCGTTGACAGAGACTCGAATTTGATTAGATACTTCCTTTCCACTGTCGTTTTACTTCCCCTCAACCGAGCTGATATTAAACCGAACTTTTCATTTCAATTGGCGGTCTTGCTGATGATTAGATATAATTGTGTATTTTAGCATATTTGGCTGACCTCATCCACTTACTCTGTTGGCCCCGCCCATCGGCTCCAACAGGAAGTTCCGCTCCGATTTTGAACGGCATTGTTTTACGCATGTATAGACAGTAGCATGTAACAAAAAAGTGCAATGATTGATTGGTGACCTAAACGCTTGCGTAAGGTGAAGTTACGACGTTTAAGACGACAAACCAACAAAAATGTTTCACAGAAATGGCGTTCAATATGGGCGTTAAAAGCTCAATTCCATGCTGAATGAATGATTTGATTGGTCGATTTATTTCTTGATTGAGCTATGATTGTCAATTGCTATTTAAATGGGTTTTCCCATCTAATTGGTTGTTAAAGACTCGTGATTTCAAAATGCTTCTACCAATTGAGTTTTATTCTCGTTTATCCCCTTTGACTATTACTACCTAACGATAAATTTGCTATCGGAAATCTTGTTAATTTTTTTCAAAATTAACGTCCTGCAAAGTTTCAACAGAATTAATTTGATATGTAAGGGATTTCATTGATTTAACAAGAATGTATTAACGTCCCTATATCCTCTGTCAAGAAAAGAATAACAGGTGGCCCGTAGGGAATAAATAGTAAACACCCCATCATCTTTTTGTTCAAAACTTCAACATTTTTGACCACTACTATATGGTCATTAATTTCAATTAACTAATCGCGGCTATCAATCAAATAACTACTCGGCCAATGAAATCATTCATTTAGACCAGAAAAAAGTTTTGATCTCCGCAATTGGCCGTCATTTTCATGAACTTTTTTTTTATGGTTTTGCGACTTAAACGTAGTTGTGGTTACGACGTTTAGGTCGCCAACCAACTATTCTATATTTTTGTTACATGCTACTTGCCGTAAATTTAAAAAAAAAAACACACACACAAAAAAACGCCGCTTAAAATTGAAGCGGGACTTCCTGTTGGAGTCAGTGGGCGGGACTAATTAAGTAAGTGGGCGGGGCGAGCATTTGGTAATTTTGAGTGTTGTTGAATCTTTAAATCTAACATTTAACACAAGAATGGACATAGATTTTCTTTCTAGTAAGGTATTTTATCGATTACCAGAGAGTAAAAATAGTCATGAAAACAAAGAAATGAGAAGTTGCTTGCAACAATGAATTTACCCATTTCACATCTTCTCTTTTCTATAAAGTGCATTTTTCCATTTAAATCAACAACAAAAAAAGTCGTCTAACGATCTTTTTTATCCTCAAAAAAGAAAATTCCACGGAGAACCAAACAAAATATTTCATTCCTATAACACAATGTTTCGTAGACAGAGACCTTGTGTGGTGGAATGTTAACATATTTTTTATTATATTCCTAGCTGTGAAATCTTGGAATTTCCCATGGTAATAAATTTTGATATAATCACTAGTGTTGATACCAACATTCACTTCGAGAATCGGGAACTACTTTTATTTCCAAAGGGCAAGCTCGCTCCATGTTAATATACATAGATAAAATTATATCTAAAATAACGACATTTTTTAAAATAAATCCTCAACACAAATTATCAACTGTAATAAGATTTAAAACATAAGCTAATAACTTTTCTGTTGAAGTAATGGCGAACTAGGTATGAGGGGAGTGAGAAATGCACGGTGACCTTACATTCAATTTCTTAGGCTAAAAATCAATTCAACAGTAAATAAGAAGAAATTAACGAACACAACTGCAATGGCAAATAACCGTTTTGTCAACAACTGATTTTAAACAATATCGGAACTGATGTTTGTGTTATCGGTGATTGACTCAAGCAAATGCATAATTTTCCGTAACGTCCAAAATTATTCCAGACCTCGAATACTGATGATATTGCTGTGATAGACACTCAAGCCTAACCCTAACTTAGCTTATTTTGCACGCCCTAGTCAGAAGACTGAGTGATCACAGACTGCCTATTCTATAATTCTGTTCAAGTCTTGAATAGTCGATCGATGTTCGAAATGTCCCGGGGCCTCTAGATCGACGATAAGATTGTCGCCCTTAGATACAGTATATGTTTCGCCCAAATTATTTTCGTTCCTGACATTACAAATCTCTAAGTATCTCCCCCCAGAAATTCCTTTTAAACCCTCACCCACTTGGAAAGGCAATCCAAGATGACGAACAGAAATAATTGAAAACAAGATTCGTTGATATTATTGCGCTCGGTTCCTTCGGACTTTTTTTTCAACGCCTAACAACGCATTCTAGTGAGAGATTTTTATTATAGAAAATAACCAGTTTATTGTCCTCTTTGAAGTGTGGTAGATGGCCAAAGATTCATAAGGAATAATAAGCATTTTTTTTAAACTTTTTCCACACTTATGTCTTTCTACATGCAACTTTATTCCAAATTTATCGGCTGCTCATTCTTGCAATGTGTCTTCTGAGGACGAGTTAAGCATGGCACTCTGCGGTACTCTTAATTAACACATGGTGTCTATGCCTTTTGATTTGTGGACTTCGTTTATTTTACCATTCAATGATAAATGCACTTTACAGAAAGAAAAAGATCAATACTATAAAGTGTTTTCTACCCCCTCCCCAGGTTAAAGTTAAGAATATAAAGTTGACAAACCTTGAGCCTGGTCCAAATTGAAAGAAGCTGCAGACGACAATTTCAAGTTAATGTTTTTTTTTTCGTCTTTTTGGATAGAAAATATTGTGGATAATGAGGAAATTGCTTGATACAAGCAATTTCTTCATTTTCCCAAATTTTTTCCAAAGCTTTTTTTGTTGTTGTTGTTTTTTTAGGGGTGTAAAAAGGAGGGCTTGTGTGGAAATGGGTTAACATAACAGTGTTTAAACTTTGCTTAATTTGAGAAAATATTTTTATTCCCCCGCATAGATAGATCGTGGCGAATTGATTTAGTGGTGTCTGTCTCTCTATCCAAATGTTATCTCCGGAATCAGCCCTTTCTTCCAATTTCGAAACTCATTCAGTTACAGTACTCATATTTGGTATGTGGGTAGCCTCCATTAATACGTATCTAACGACGGTCGTTTAACTAAGGTCAAGGTCAAATTTCTAATCCTTATTCCTTAAACTTAACATGATAACCTAAAGCGCTTCTAATGAGGCACATATGTCAATGTCAAGGTTAAATCTTTAAGCCAAAACATTTTTAAATACTAAATATGAAAACTTAAATTTCTGTTATTTCTACACAATTTAACTACAAATGCTCATATTTGGGTAGCAAGTACCTTTTATTGGTAGGTATCAGCTTTTGACAAAGTCATCTTTGTAAGTTGCCTCCTGTTGAAAACTAGAATACCTTTCTGAAAAGTAAATACAGGCCAATTGAGCAAATCATACATTGTGCCTGACCTTTGATATATTATAAAGATTTTTTTGTATTACAGACAGGACTATTCCTGTATACCTTATAAATTTCATGAATAAATCTTGTACAGAACTTCATCATGTCTGACAGTGGCTTGTACTAGGCGATCTTGACCTTTGTTAATAGTTTTTCCCTTTTGGTGACAAACTGTAAGGGGTACATGTGTGTTATCCGGAGAGCAAGTAGACCCTCATGGGCCTCTTGTTATAAGAGTATAGTTTTGATAATCTGAAATTGTTAGTTAACATTGACTTTTGTATATATCACAATGACTTTCACCTTTATATCGAATATGGAAATTACTTACAAAGGTTTAGTTTCTAGGCCAAAGTGTCCAAGTAGATGGGGTGAAAACACAGCCTACGTTCTTTGACTGTCATTAAATGCATATTTCTGTCAAGACCCGTCATGCCAAATATGAGCATGATAGCTTTTAATTTTATGGAGATACAAGAAATTGTTGATTTTTTGTTAATTTTTTTAAACATGACTTACGATAACAAGGTTTATGCAGGCGTCACACTGTCCGAAAATTGACTCCAGATGGCCATACGAATATGGAGTTTTGAATTTCGCGCGAAGATGCACCCGAACTTGGTCAACAACCAATCAACAGCCGAGGCAAGGACGGTGCCTAAAGATGTCCATGCGATGGCATCCGAACCAGACACGAAGGCAACACATATTTGTGAATTTTACATTAAGTACTTACCCGCATGCCACACGAAAGCCACACGAAGGCCACACGAGGGCTACACGACTTCGTGTTGACAGTACGATGAGTTCGAACTAGGTCACGCAGGCGTCTCATGACCTCCTGATGGTATAAAACCTTCGACCGACTGTGGGAATTTCAATTGCTGATCAGCTATTATTGAGGTAGAATACACAGTATTCTTTCTTTATTTCAAATAGAATCAAACTATTATCCAACTTTATCATGCCACCCAAGAGAAGTAAATTGTCGAATGCTAGAGAGGCAACTAGCAAGAAATGAAAAAAGCCAAATGAGACAATCTTTACCTGTAAGGAGAGATGCTGGGCCTGTAAGAGTTGCCAATCAAGTTCTCTAAGGTGTGTGAAAAGAAGCGATGCTGCTGCTTTCTTTTTCCTAGTTGTCTCGTCATCAAAGTATGCCATTTTGCAGGAATTGAATAGTGACCGAAGCTTTGGAGCTGGCCTTTTATATATCCACTTTATTATGCCACATGTAAACACTTGAGCTACTCAAATTCGGCTGTCTTTACCCACACCGTGGTCCCATCTCGATGACATCGTACTATAATATGATGGCTGTACGACGGCATTGCGAGGGCTTCACGTAATCGTGTTGACTTCCTAAGACAATCGGGAAGCTTCTCGCTTCCTTCGTATTGCCTTCGTAAGGCGAAAAATGCCCGATGGCACCGATGATCACACGAAGTAAAGACGAAGATGACACGATTTGACAAGATGCCCTCACGGTAGCCTTACGAAGGACAAAATGGACACACGAATTCAACATGAAAATGAACCTTCGCAAGGTCTTTTGGCAATTTTTTGGCATGCCAAAAATTTTGTCACCGCCCACGAAGTTGCTGCCTGAGCCTGAGGAACTCAACTGGCGGTCAATTTGAACATTTCATTTATCGTGTGTCCATCTGGTGTTAATTTCGCGACAGTGTGACGCCTGAATTAGGGTTTAAAGATAACTTGAATTAGGGTTTAAAGATGACTTTCCGCTTGGACACATGGAGCTTACTAAAAGCTCATTATCATATCCATTTTGATTAAATCTGAGAAAAAGGTTATGATGCTATGGGTTAAAATTTGACATTGGGTTTGGTTAGACATTGACTTTCATTGAATGAGAAATGTAAAGATTTTTTTTACGTTTTCAACGGAGAGACAGACAGAAAGAAAGTAAATAACGGTAAAACAATATGCCCCAAACGTTCATGGAAATGAAATATTTAACCCATTACCACAAATTCCTTCGTCTGATACCCTTGAATGATAATGATATGTACGATTTTGTTTGTTTGTTTGTTTGAATGTGGTTTTACGCCGCTTTTATCAATCTTTCAGTCATATCGCGGCGGCTGGAGCACCTAACAATGGATTCCTGGTATTTCTCACACCAGTACTACCATTACATCCTTTCCTAGCCTCCAGCTGCTATCCCACATAGGTCTACGATTATCGACCCATTGGTGAGAGACAAATAGTCGGAAAGGATGAGTGCCGCCGTCGGGAATCGAACCCGGGAGATATGTACGATACATTTTGAAAAGTAAAATCTTTTGCAATATTTTTGCTCTTTTTTAAAAATGTTATGCACAGCCCGTTCCAATCTGTCTGCTTACAATTTTTGATGCCGTCAAGAAAAGGAACTTTGGAAAACATAGTTAAAATTGAAGAAATTGATTCTTACAAGAAAATTCTTTACTATCCCCATTCTTTCCACCCAAAAAAACATCTATTTTAAATTTTACCAACAAATCAGTCGTCTTCAACATCTTTGAATTTGAGTTTATTTAATACAGCATATGCATGACATTTCCAACCATTTCGGAAGTGCGTGACTCGCACAAATTGGGCACCCTGGACAGCCATTCGGGACAATTAGAATGTTCGCTGATTGCTTAAAGAAGCTTTGGGTCAGTGTCTATCTGAAGAGTGAAGACTCTGATTAGACTGTGCGGATGCACAGGCTGGTCCCAGTCTTTACTTGGCGAGCATTTGTAATGGTTGGAAATGTCACGCATGCGCCTAATTTTCTTAAGGCTCTTTTAGTGTATTTTGACGAATCGGACCCAAGTTCGAAAGTTTGAAGATAATCTGATGAAAACTGTGGACTCGAGAGTGTAAACAAGGAAAATTTAATGGAAACATCCTAAATTCCCATAACAACGACTGTTTACATTTAAATGAACTTAAAGGATAGAAGTAACGATTTGAATTTATCATCGGAGAGAAATATTATCGGTGGAACTACTATGCGCCCTCAACACACTTCTTATTATGTCCATAACGATTTTAGGGGGCCCGTGGCGCACTCAAGACTGAACACTGAAGCTCTGAGCCTTTCTGTTCCAGAGTAGAAGTACTCTTGACATTGCGACTATGTAATCCTATGTTTAACTTGTGATCCCTTGGATTGAATTCGAGACGCGTAGGGAAATTAGGGTATTTCACGAGACCGACGGTCGAGTGAAATATGAAATTTTCTTATGCGGCAAGAATCCAATGCAAGGTTTTGTATCGCTGCAACATTAAAGTATTCAATTTATTTTACACCTAGGAATTATGACTCTAAAAGATAAAAAGAAGCTAACGACATCTGTCTAAAAATCAACCCTTTGGCGTTATGAATGGCGTGACGTCATCTTACTGGGAAAATGACGTTATCTAACCAGAGTGTGTCTGATTAGTATATGTTTGATACAGAATTTTCCTGTCGAGTTTGATTTGGTTCGCGTGCACTGAATGTATCTTAAAAGGAACTTGGTAGGTATACTATTAATCGCAATGTTATTCTAATTAATTTTGACAATAAAACTGTTTCGTTTCAGTAAATATAAAAAACATCTCACCTGACACTATAAAACTGCAGACCCATATTTCAGTGGCACGAAATAAGAGTTTTTCTTGGTTTGTAAGATTTAATAGTCGAGGTATGCTAATGCAAAATATCAAATGGGGGTAATTTCCTCTAGTGGGTTTGGGCCAATAATTTCGTGAATCATTTTACCAAAATATACATGTACGTTTGAACGTACTATAATGCAATTGAATAAATACAATATCGACCATTTTAAACGTTACGATGCAGAAACTGCCTTGTGCTGTTATACATAGAATTGCTTTAGAAATCACTAAACCTGAAGAGCTTTGGCTAAACAAAGACCTCGTTATGAGAGAAAAAAAACTACTAGTTGTGTTAAAGAATTACAGCTAACTGAATGAATGTTTATAAAAACTGTTGTTTATCTGATCTTAATGGGGTAAATGTTAACTAAATTGTAACACCATTTGGCTTAAACTAAATAACAAAATCCCAGGAGCTTGATATGCCAGTGCAACATTTATGCATCTCATACATGGTATGCCATCATAGAACTAAACTTCATAAACTCATCGAGTAATTAATTTCGTCAAGAAACTTCTTTAGAAATGTTTCTATCGCCAATCTCAAATTGATTTATAGCAAATATCAGGTATGTCTCTATCATGTACATTTGCCTACAACCACCACAATGGTTTAAGATGGAATTTTGCACACAAGGGAAACATTTGGACCGTTTTATTGATCATTTATTTTTATCAACCCTTGTCATGCTGCTCTCGGAATATTCCTGTTAGGCAGGAGGTATAGAAAAAGATCAGACTGCACATAAGTGCAGTCTGATCTTAGTCTACATCTCCTGTTTGAATACAATAACTCAGAGCTGTTTATAAAATTAAATTTCAAAATAAATTTTGACCCTTGACTAGTGCTTCTGATGCTTTCAGGCCTTTGGTTTTAATGCAAATTTATTCAGCATGGCTAGGGTTATTTTTTCTGGAAATCTATGAATATGTATAAGAAATGCGATGTCTTGTCCAAAATAAATGTTTATTTACAACAAAATAAAATTATCATACAACGTATAAAATGTATGAAGGTAAAATAACTTCTATTAAGATATACATAA
Source organism: Fragum fragum (assembly GCA_946902895.1). Taxonomy (NCBI): domain Eukaryota; kingdom Metazoa; phylum Mollusca; class Bivalvia; order Cardiida; family Cardiidae; genus Fragum; species Fragum fragum. The sequence continues at coordinate 16,107,172 of OX336375.1, read as the reverse complement.
GTTTGATAAGGTTTTTCGGTTCATACCCCCATGAAAAAAAAAAATTAAAAAAAAATACATATATATATATATTCTCTTCGTTTCTTATAATTTAATAGCAAAGAGCGATAAAAAAAGCAAATTTTGACACTTTATTGCATGGATCTATTTTGTGCGGAAGCATATAAAATGGCCTCGTGCTCAAAATTGTGTTCATGGTGGTATGAATATTTTTTTTCGAATAATCAGAACGCCCGTTTTTGCTAGACGAAAGTGAAAATTATTCAAATAACAAAGCCGCAAATTTTTAGACTTGTTCTAACTGAAAGAAGTTGCGAGTTCAACTAGGTGGAATTTAATAATTCTTATCTTTCATAGTATAAAGCATTGTTGACAAGGACAAACTTATGACAAGACAACAATTTATTATTTATACACAATGTTATTCCACGTTTTGTAACACGATGCGTCATTTCAGTAATAGCTTGGTCCGTATGTTGTTAAAATGTCACTCCTGTTTTTAAAACCTTTAAATAAACACCTTAACACCTGCGTGCGTCTTAATTCTATTCATACTAAAAGAAATTAAGATGTAAGCGAATTGTAAGATTGCCAACCTTAAAAACTCTTTCCAAATGTAATTTAATGTAAATTGCAATTAAACAAACATGTTTCGGCTATGACAATTAAATATATTTCAAATGTCAATGAAAAATATATATATTGATCAGACAATAAAGCAGACAATTATTCTCTGTTTCTTGAATGCTTGTTTGTTTATGATCGGGAGGTTAAAGTTGATTATTACTTGTTGATTCCACCGTTACATAAGTGAAATTAAAAAAGATATACTCAATGTTTCAATAGATTCAGCCTTGCTTTCTTTCATTTCTCGCTACCCAACATCTTTTCAGTGGTGCAAAAAATACTGATGATGTCGCCAGGCTTTGATTCAATTCCTATGCAAATTGACATATCGCTAGATCCTCATATTTACTCTTTTGGCCACGCCGACTGACTCCAACAGAAAGTTCCGATTCAATTCTAAACGGCGTTATTTTGAATAATTTATGGCCTAGGACAAAAAAGTAAAATGGTTGGTTGGCGACTTAAACGTCGTAACTATAGTTTGAGTAAGCTGAAGTTACGACGTTTCAGTCGCCAAACCAATAAAGAACTTGACAAAAATGGCAGTCAATATCGGAGTTCAAAATTCATTTCAGGTCTAAACGAATGATTTCATTGGTGTCCTGGTTATTTGATTGACAGTCGTGTTCGGTCAATTGTCGCACTGTAAGGGATTAAGTTCGAAATTATTCACACATCGTCTCCCTTTGCAACATAAACATAGAGTAACCGTTTGCAGTCTGTGTTAGATCGGCATATCTTTCGTTTTATATGTAACATAAAACAATATCCCTCATTCGAGAAAAAATGGATCGAGAAAAAACTACAATAGGATCTTCCTGCACATTATGGAGTGCTTAATGGCCTACAATATCTTTTAGAGTAACACTGTATGGCAAAAAGAGCGTTATGATCTTGCATCGGTCACCTGATAATAACGGTTCTACATCGAACTGTTGAAAGTTATTTAACCCTTGTCAAGCTATATAGAATACCTTACTGAATTGCTAGAAAATCAAAGGGCTGAAAGCACTGATAGAACTTGGCGTTCAATAGTCAATATTTCTTTTAGAAATGAATTTCAATAGTCTATGCGTCTTGGCGTTCAATAGTCTATATTTCTTTTAGAAATGAATTTCACAAACATTTTTGGTAGGACATATAAAAGCAGGAGGTGTAAACCAAGATCAGACTGCACTTATTCCGGGTTAAGCATGACAAGGGTTAAGGTATACTTCTAAAACCCCATATGTTAAATCTGAGATCCATCAAGACATGATTTGAAAACATTATGAATTATTTGTGTCGACCACAAAAGGGCAATGCAACATTCAAAATTCCATATAGCCTTGAAGGAAAAACATTTTGCTTTCTTCTTTATTTCTTTTTTGAAGAACAAGATCCACCCTTTTACGGAATGAGCATCATTTGGCGAATCCCTATATCTATTAGTTTTAAAGCAGAATAATTTAAGTTTCCCTATCAATGCCTTCTCGAATCCAAGAGGCAAAAACAAACGGCTTATGTTTTTTGTTTTTGTTTCATGTTGTTGTTGTTTTCAAGGGTAACCATTTCATGTTTATCTATAAACATCACAAGACAAGTCTGCATGTAATACATGAAAAAAACCCAAAAAAAACAGGCCTCCTTTCTTTGAAGGAGAAGCGCTTTAAAGACCTCTTTCTCTCTAATCTCTTGGTAAAATACAAGAACTCAAACATTGGCCTAATCTTAGTTGAAAGCCTATTTTAGCTATTAAGAAAAATATTTTATATATTTTCACTCTTAATATCAATTTGAAAAACGGTAATCAACAGTATTGGGCTTTTATGGGTCAAACTTTATAACTTAAAGCGGCTCTGGCACAGACTATAGAAGATATGTTTTGGCTCTCCATCTTCAGGTTTTTAAATGTAATGCTTACAGATATTTGAAATAAGGCGATTATGTGTTTTTGTAATGAAAAGGCGACAGAAAATAAGCAAAAATATTTAGCGTTACTAGACGTCAAAGAAGAAAACGAAGTACAACCCGAATGGAACTGCAAGTCATAAATACGTCGATTTAACCGAAAATTACCGTATTTGTGGTTTCCATGAGTATCAATAATACCATTGGCTTCAGCTAGCATTTTAGTCGCTTTCGACATTACAAGACAAACAGCATATCCGAGAAGTTCCATTGTTACAAAGAAGAGCATATGGAATATAACACATTTGATCAAATTTATAGTGAATTTTGTATATTTCACACGAAAAATGAAGAATGACTAATTATCGAGCAAATGACATTAATAACTATCGTAAAAGCAGATGAATTTCTTAACATTACCACTCAATCCCTCCTTTTTACGCCCTTCAACAAAAAGGCTCTGGAAAACATTATGGAAAATGAAGAAATTGCTTGGATCAAGCAATTTCTTCATTATCCATAATGTTTTCTATCCAAAAAGACGAAATAATTAAAATTTTATCAATTTGAAAGTGTCGTCTGTAGCTCCTTTTAATTTGGACTGGTCTAAAATTCCGCTGTGTTGGAATGGGTTGAATCAAATTTTCATGAAAATCATTTCAAGAGCCGCCTTGAAGCCTTTGGTAGAGCACTATAGTTCAATACAACACGCAAGCTTTAAGAGCTGTATGCTTTCGTTGCTAGGAAGTAGAAGAATTTACAAGAACGCTTTAAAATTCAACTTCTGTGAGTAGAGGTTAGAAGAGCAGTTATTTCAAATGTTCTAACACTACCGGTTTTAGAGGAAACAATTTAAGATTGTGAAATGCAGAAACTAACAAAATGGGAATTATGATGAAACGTGTCCTATAAATTGAAGTTAGACAGAGTATCATGATACAGTGATGAATGCGAAAAAATTGAATGCTTTAGGCCAAGCAATTTTTATAGATTGTATAGGGAGAATCACTTATCTAATTATATTCTATAAGATATTCAGGATAAGCTTGAGTGTCATGGAAAATGACAAATATGGCAGGGTTTTTGGTGTTGTCGACGGCTGAATCGTATAGTATCTTCATATTACCAACTGTAGTCTTCTGTGGCAGCACAAACATACCGCCCCGTCCAGTACAATATTCACCCACCAACACCTTGTTCAGAAAAATCCTGTGCGTACCTTGGTGATCAGCAACAGCATAGCGGTGAGAATAACTAGAGGCAGCAGCGAAATAAACTCCTTCTCCATAGGCAATAGCTGGGGAAAATATTGAGATAATACTTGATGATTTCCTCAGAAAGAGGAAATGATTTACTTTTGTAAGTCAAACAAGATGTGTTAGTGAATAAAAACGCCAAAGAAAGCAAATTTGTTCTTAGAAGTGACATTGATAGATGACGAGAACATTAGGTAACTATGTATTTTTGATCGATTATAGCAGCCGAACTGACTACTGTAACGACAGAGGAACTAACGAAAAAACCTTATGCCAATAATCCTACAAATAACTAAATGTATTTAGAATGATGCAAACCTTATAATGGAAACTAAGCTTCAAATGAAAAGTGCAATAACAATAGTTGGTCTAAGATGTTGCATCTAGTGCATAAACAAGGTTTCCTAGGACTTGCCCTTTTGACATAACTTCTGACCCAAAATTACCTTTTTTAGATCACCTGAGCACGGAGTGCTCAAGTTGAGCTATTGTGATCACCAAATGCATGTCGTCCGGTGCCGTCGTCGTGCGTCCGGTATCGTCGTCGTATGTCCGGTATCGTGGTCGTGCGTCCGGTATCGTCGTTTCGCGTCCGGTGCCGTCGTCTTGTGTCGTGCGTCTGTCAATAATTTCTTTAAACATCTTCTCCGCCTGAACCAATAATTCGATGAAATCTGGTGTGATGTTCCTTTGGTTAAGTTAAAATTTAAATAAATCAAATAATTGATATTCACACTTAACTCTGGTTGCCATTGTAACCAAAGGAGGAAAATAATGAAATATTTAAAAATCTTCTTCTCTTGAATGCAGCACTTCCTAGGAGAAATCTCTGGAATTTATTCAAGCAATGCCCCTAGGGTATTATTTGGGCCCCGCCCGGACGCACCCCATTTTGCATCGAAACAAAGAAGGAAAATTTAAAAAATATATATTATTCGCAGTCAGTCGACTGAGAGCTTTTATATTTTGTATGCACACCTCACAAGGGATATCAATCAAGTTTGTTCAAATGATATCATTTGCGTCATTTATGGGCTTCGCCTGGGCACACTCTTTTCTACATTTAAAAAAAAAAGAAGGAAAATTTTGAAAATCTTTTTCTCTGAAATGAAAAATATAGAATATTGATATTTGGTATGCATAATAACTTAGAGGACCTCTATCAAGTTTGTTCATATGATCATTCCTGTTTACATAGAAAATAAGAGAGAGGGAAAAATTATTTTGGTCTCATCCTGGGCTCAAATCAAACTAAAAGAAAATCTTTTACAACAGGTCAAAAAAATCATATTACATATTGGATTTCCATCTGCTAACTCTCTTCGATAATTACCCAGTCTTTAATACGCCCAATCTTTATCTCAGGCGAGCGCTTTAGGGCCAATGGCCTTCTTGTTGTTTACTTGACCTAGATACCATTAAGATAAACACTCTGTACACTTTTTACAATGTCCGAGTAAAATTTTGATCCAAAGATCAATAACAGAGTTTTGACCTCGTTTTTACTTTAGAGATTTGACATGGCGACCTATTTCTTGACCCGACATTAACTAATATCAAATATGTCCTGAATATCACCAAGCTAAACATTCTGAGCACTCTTAAGAGAAAATTGTTATTCTTAGAGTAAAAAACAAGGTTTAGATCCCATTTTGACCTCGATTCCATCTTTAAGTATTTTGAAAAAGAGTGACCTTACCATCATACTACTATCTATGGAATTCTGACTGCTTGTTAAGGAAAAAGTTTTTAGGAGTACTTTATTCTCTAGGGAGCTAAGAAATCTATTGACTAATCAAGTCATCCATTTAGACATGGGGGTTATAGTCCGATATTTAAACACGCATTCTTTTGGTTAGTGACTGAAATGACGTACAGCCTATTCATGCTATTGTTTTGTCTCCCGACAAATATCAATTATTTCTCCATGTCCCTATCCATATCTTTTGCAAACTTACGTCGTTTGATACCTCTGTTATAGAGCTGGGTGCTAGTTTGCATAGTAAAATATCTCTCACTAAAAAGATGTACGTATATATAGAACATTTTTTCAGCAAATAACATTCATCCAAACCCGACCACCAAACGACGTCGTATCCTTTTTAAACAGATTTTTTTACGCTAAACATAACTCTTCTATCTTAGTTAGCCTTGAAATATTGGCATTTAAAGAAGCAATTTGACAATATGATATGTAGATTAAAGCCCCTTTTGTACTCATCTCTACAGTGAGAGGAATAATATACCTAGAATATTAAAGTACTTTTTTTAAAACGGACTGAGACCTATTAACAAAAACGTGTGCTGGTATTATATGCCTTAGTTATGCTGTAGTAACAGGAATATAAATATCAGAAGACAATTTCGCTATAAAGGATGTAGAATTTAACAGCTGTACATTTTTTAAATTCTTTTGGAAAGCATGGTCCTTGCTAATTGATTTATCCATATTACCTTTCCTATCTATAACTCATGCCTTATATCTTCTCTGAAGTTCTTTAGAGTGTGAATATGTTCGTTGTTCCCTAAAATATTATTCGTTACATTGGTTGATTTGTATTGTCTTTGTGATTGTTCTCCTAAATATGGAGAAGATAAAAGCATAAAGTAATCATTCATTTATTTCCATACTTCAAATATAACAACTTTTACATAATGGTTTGTCATAAGAAGCTAAGTAGAGGGTTTACAAATGGTGCCTCGTTTAACCGAAGGATATTCCTTCGTTGTTTATGTGTTAAAAAGGCTGTGCCCGGATGTAAGTAAGATGGGACTCCAGGCGCATTAATTCAACAATTTATGTAGAGGATCAATAGATGGTGGCATAGGAGGAGTATTAATTTTCAATTATTTGAATGAAAAGGAATTTGGAAGATTTCCTTTTAATTTTGTGCTTAAAATGGGATCGAGGGGATATTATATTAACAGCTTTTGAATAGGTTCATACCAAATTTATTTACCTGACGGACCGTGACATGTTTTGCCTATTGAAATGCTTGACATATTGTCTTCGGTATTTCTCGTTTTATTTCGCAAGTCGATAGCAACATTAATCTATTTATTAAATGTATGAAATTAATAAACCGTTATGTCTACGATGTGATAGAGCCAAGTCCTTCTATAACATATTTTCCTTAATCAATGCACAATTGCAGAATATATCGTGTACTGTAGCATGTTTTTGATTGAAATTATCAAAAGAAAAAAAAAACATTTTGAGAGGAAATTAATCAGTTTTAGTTTATTCGCAGTTTGGAACCTGTGTTTACTGATTTAGGTCTGTGCGTACTATACCACTCAAGCAAGTATCTGTTAAAATTTCGGTCGGTGACCAAACGATAGAATTATTGTTGAATGAAGTGAATTTACACCGTATTGGCGAGATAGCTTGTAAACACACGACTTTCCTGAATATTTCTTGATTCCATGGAGATATAAACCGAAAAAACTACTCACACTGTATGAATACGCGAAACATAAGTGCGATTAGGTAGTTCAGTAAGTATACCTCTATGAAAACAAAAACACTCTCGTCATTATTTATGATTTAATAGCATCGATCGAAAAAGCAAAACTCTACAAATCATGATACTTTGTTGTATGGAACTATTTTGTGCGGAAGCAAACCAAATGCATGCGTGCTCAAAATTTTGTTCACGTATGTATCTTTTTTTTCTCGACTAATTAGAACGCCCGTTTTTGAAAGAAGTCAATATTTTCAAGCTATACCATATGACGCCTAATGCGAAGTCTATTAACCCAATGTTTTTGAGTTTCTCGAGAAGAATTCGAAATGATTTCCTATTTATTTGTAAATGTCAAATAACAGGTGCCCGGACAGATTCCATCTAGCAACTTCAGAGCATTTTATAATTACAAGTCAATACAAAAAGCCGTGAGCAAAAAAAAGAAATAATTATTTAAGATTCAGACTTAAATGTTTATTTGAAATGGTTTGATTTGGGATTAACGCCGCTTTTGTTTAAGTCATAATGCGGCGGCGGCTGGAGCAACTAACAATGGATTCATGGTATATCTCGCAGTAACACCATCCTTTCCTAGGCTTCGGCTGCTAGCCCAGTTAGGTTTACGATTATCAACCCATTGGTAAGAGACAAATGTCTGAAAGGATATGTGCCGCCGCTGGGGATTGAACCCATGGCACCCCATAATTGAAGATTGGGAGTCTAATGCGGTACCAACTGCGGGCGGCCGGACCTAAAGATCGAATCCTTGGCTGTTAAAAGGTACCTACCGTTTTTCCCTGCGAAACTTCGATCAAAGCCATTTTGTAATATTTTTAGATATGTGTCCGAATCTGTACCATGCCATAATCTCTTTTCATTTTTGGTACCTCTTGGATTTTGTTTTTCTAGTTGCTTCATTTTTGATTCGTACTGCAGATATTTATATCTGTCCTCTACTCGTGCAATCTGAAGTCAAGAGACGTCAGAGACCGATTATGTTTTCCGAACAAGTGCGTGTCACAAACTGAAAGTTATTATTAAATTTGGGTTCAGACAACAAACGTAAAGGTTACATTAAGTCTCCTTTTCCATTAAAATAATCTGACTAATTGAAATAAAAGAATATATACGATCTCATGCCTTTCAATAATAACCTAATTTTGATATCTCATGAACGTTTTACCAATGAATATGTGATAGAATAATAATTTTAATTCTTACATTTTATCCTTTTTCCATAACACGGTTCTTACTTGAATAAGGGAGCAAATTAGTACCAAGGATGTGCCCAACTAGTTCATATATGACATCCAAATCGTTCTAGTAGTTGTCGAGTAGATGCTTCTGACAGACGCACGCACGGCAGAGCGGTTTGACGATTTTGGTGAGCATAACAGGCAGCACAGTATGAAGTACTAATCGAATTTTTCATTGATTTCATTAGCTAAAGAAGTTTTAACGACACTGTCATAGAAAGCTTGATTTTAAACTAAGATCTGACAAAAGAAAACAATCATTTATTTTTCACCTTCAGAATTTGTGTACATGGACATCCGTCTTTAATGAGTTTCTTCTTAACCTCATCATACTCATTTGCTGTAGAATCTAATTCGACTAGGGCTTGTTCACTCATTGTTTCTTTGATAGTCCAAGTTTGTGGAATTTGAATGCCTAAAAAATCAAATATAAACTAACCTGAAATCTTAATATATCCGACAGAGAAAGAAATATTGACTTTGATACTTCAAATTTACAAAAGCAAGGCATTCAGGTGCCAAGGTTTGGCTGCAGGTGCTGGGTCATGATTGCTCTAGATCACCAGAAATACCGCAAGAGGTCATGTATTTGTCTATATTGTTTCCTTTTTATTCAACTAGACTTTCATCTACACTGGTCTCTTAAATTTTCAACTAAAAATGGACACAGTGATCAAAAGCCTGTATTATGGTTGTAGAGTCAGTATCTTTTTGGCAACTTGTAATTGAATACAAATTGAAGCTACTCACTACACAGGGCTAATATAAATCACATCATCATAACCTGACGTATTTTGAGAGCGGACCATAAGGTGTTGTTAAATGCAAAAGTTGAGGGCTCTAGATCGAACGGTTTAGGGAACGAACATTTTGTCTTATTTCTTAATGTTTTTTTTTTTAAAGAAACCTGATGGTTTATATAGTGTAGATGGATTTTAAAAGAATTTGTCATTTATTTCAATTAAAACTCCAAGTACTCACAAGATTGGGCTAATATCAATCACACCATCCTTTCCTGTCGTATTTTGTTGCGCGACAATGTTTATGCACAATGTGACAGCTCTATGCTTTAAGGTTTTCTAAGAATTCGTAAGAAATGACCGTGTTGTCATAGCAACCAGAATTAATAATGGATTCCTGTTCACTGATGTTTTTCTTAAGACTTTTAGCCAAATATCATCCCTTTTATTTTTATATAAATCTGCTTTTTGTTAAGGAGGATATGATTTTAAAAAAGAATATGCCTATTTGCTATTTAAAATTCAAAAACCATAACATATTACTAATATAAATCGCATCATAACCTAAAATATTTTGGTTGATGACAATGTGGCGATGCTATATGCCTTATTCAGTTCTATATTCAGTTCTTACAAAAACGCTTCTAGACTTAGCAAATTGTTTGCTCGGGGGATAATGAAAACTGCAAGTATAACAAGTGGTAAAAACTTCTTGTGTTTTAAATCCTCACTCCCATAACCCTTTCAGTCGAAAACAATGACTTTTTATGTATATGCTCTTATCTGTCTTAATGATTGATTGAATGGGGTTTAACGCAACTTTTAGTAGTATTTCACTCATATCGCGGCTACTGGAGCAATTTACAAAGGATGCCTGGCCTCTCTCACGCCAATATTACCACTACATACTCTAGGTACTAACCCCACCTAGGTTTAGGACTATCCACCCAGTGAAGGGGTACAAATCTCGGAAAGGGTATTCGTCGCGACATACTGAGACTTGAGGACAGATATCTTGATTGATTGGATTGGATTAAACGCCACTTTTAACAGTATTTAAGTCGGCTGGAGCACCTAACAATTGATTCCTATTTTTTTCTCACACGTACTAGAATTGCATCCTCTACTAGTCCTCAGCTGCTATCCCACGTAGGTTTATGATTATCCACCCATTGGTGAGAGACAAATGCCGAAAGGATATGTGCTACCGCCGAGGATCGAACCAATGACATCCCATGATTGAATGTTGGGAAGGACAGATAGACTGCTTCGTATAAGAAAAATGGTAAAAGAAATAATCGAGCCCTTCATTTTATTTCTTTGATTTTTTTATATACATGTTCATTAAATTTACAGCGACAAACAACATAGGTATATGTTAACCTTATGGCTATAACTTGACGTATTTAATCGAGAACCAACAGATTAATGCTACATTGATTTTTGAAGCACTAAGCATTGACCAATCTCACAAAATGACGCTTTTTGACGCCCCTGATGAAACAAAATAGGTTTGTTTGAATGGGGTTTTACGCCGCTTTCTACAATCTTTCAGTTATATAGCGGCGGCTGTAGCACCTAACAATGGAATCCTGGTATTTCTCACACCAGTACTACCATTACATCCTTTCCTAGCCTCCAGCTGCTATCCAACGTAGGTCTACGATTATCGACCGATTGGTGAGAGACAAATGGTCGGAAAGGATGGGTGCCGCCGTCGGGGATCGAACCCGGGACCTCTAAATTGACAGTCCGACGCGCTACCAACTGCGCTATGACGGCGCCACATAAACATTGTGTAAAATGGAGAAATGGTGTGTAACAAGTAATTTCTTCATTTTTCACAATGGTTTCTTCCAAGAAAGATGAAGAGATCTAAAATTCCACAACTGTAAATTGTCTGTATCCCCTGCGAATACTGGACAAGTCTGTAATTTTGCCATCCGGTAAGGGTTTGAATGGTGAGGATATTTTGATGACTTTAGAATCTACAGAAGATCATGTTCTGGCTAGCAATAAGGACAAAATGGCTATATCAATGATACAGTCCTTCTTATCTTGAAATAAATGGCCATTTTACTACAAGAATATATAGCACGCCTTTTTCTGGTATATGGAAAACAGTACTGAACTGACTCAGAGTCTCCAACCTAGATACGACTGAGTGTTTTCTGAGAATAAGGTAAAATAATTCAACTTGAAAAAGAAACGACCATAGACATGTGCTAGTCAACACTTCTTGCATAAGTACTAAGAAAGATTAATCATCTAACATTACTACCTAGTTTTGCACAAAAAGACCCACTGGTTTCAGATATTTTTTATCGAATCGAAAGTAAAATTATCCTTACATAGAGAGACCGGTTTTGGTGGAACTTTTTTAAAGGCATTCAAAGCAGGAAAACTTCCACCAACACATGCTTATATCATTAACAAGAGGGCCAGACTGACCCTGAAATCGTTCACCTGACTAATTTAAGAGGATTGAAAAAAAAACTTGAAAGAACACAGCCATGTTTCACCTTGAACGGTTGTTTGAAAATTTCTTTCAAATGGCACATCTACTCACGATTGAGAGAAATTATGACATTTTATTTATAGCAACCAAAAATGGTCCTTCCAAATATGGACTAAGGCATTTACTCCGACTTGTCAAAGTGACAACTTTGTCTTGCTCACTACAAGTAGGCTTGACAAAAAGAAACTAATTATGATCTTAAAAAGTCGTCCTGTATGCTAAACCCTGGAGATCAGTTGTTGGTTCTCACTAGTTGTACATCTCACTTGCGCATATGCCCATTGATGGCAACCAAAAGGTACTTGTCACAATGATTGTGTCAAGTGTCCGATGAATTTTTGGCTAAGTCGTTTTTAACAATTTTTCAGTCATATTGCAGAGCATTTTACAATTGATTCGTGGTATTTCTCGCACCAGTATTACCATTACATCCTTTCCTAGTCTGCATCTGCCATCCCATTTAGGTTTAGGATCATCTACCCATTGGGGAGACTTGATCCAGACTTTTTCCAGGATATTTTCTAAAATTCAAGGTTTTTTTTTCATGGACAAAAATCCCCGAAATACCTCAAATGTTTCCATCTAAATCTAGTTATATCATGCATCTTTTATTTTTATGAAAATGTGAACAACAGTACCCAAACAGTACAGCAAACACTTGCTCCGGTATGCAATAGACCACATTACATAGTTAATTATTATGACACTGATTGTCGAGTCAATGAATTGAATCGGAGGCCATTTATTACTTTTGTATCCAAATTCAATTCATGTCCGGATACTGGTACAGTTTAGATGTTGCTTTGGTTTTCTCCTCAATATTTGTTTTATGTACTCCAATCAGATATTTTGTAAAATGGACTCCCTCTTCCAATCCTAGCAGAAAATTAAGTACCATGCTTATGTTTTTTGCTGAAACAAATTTCTCTTTCTCGGCAGACATTGTGACATAAAACAGCATCCCCATGTAATTTACACTGTTATAAAGCCTAAGGGCAGGGGGATACTTGTCAACTGTTTGAACACGTTCTTTAATTGGGTCCTAGTTCTTTCAGCAAATTGATTTATCGTTTCCCTATTTTTTCCCGTTTTTTATAAAGATATCACAAAACGAAGACTTTTCCCGTTTTTTCCGGTAGCGTAGGAACCCTGGACTCCCTATGATCGAAGATTGGGTGTCTGACACATTCCTAACTGCGCTATTGTGGCAACCCTGATGTACTCACACTCACAACAGCACAGAAATAGTCCCATTGACAATTGTCAGTAAGATTCATGTAAAGTTTGATTGAAATTGGCCAACTGGTTTTTGGAGGAGAAGATGTTTAAAGATTTCGAACTTAAAAAAAGCCTAGGACATATTTGGGCGTCAATCAAAATTTCACAAACAAGTTCTAAGAAGGGTCACCAAAGAGGATCACGTCAAGTTTGATTGAAATTGGCCAAGTAGTTACTGAAGAAAAAGATGTTTGAGGATTTCAAAATCAAAAACTTCCCCGCCCTGCCACGCCCATATTTGGGCTAAATCATACTTTCGCGAATAACTTTTGTAAATGGTCACCGAAGGAACATTCCTGTCCAGGTTTTGTTGAATTCGGCCAAGAGATAACTGAGGAAAAGATGTTTAAAGATTTCAAAGTCATAAACTGCCACACTCTGCAACGCCCATATTTTGAGGTCAACCAAAATTTCACTTACAACTTTTGAAAAGCGTCACTAAAGGAACATTCATGCCAAGTTTGGTTGAAATTGGCTTAGTAGTTATTGAAAAAAAAGATGTTTTAAGGATTTCAAAGTCAAAACTGACACACCAATATTTAGGGGGTCAATCAAACTTTCGCGAACAACTTTTCAAAAGCATTACTAAAGAAATATTTATGCTAGGTTTTGTTGAAATCGGCCAAATGGTTACTGAAGGGAAGATGTTTTAAGTTTTCAAAGTCGAAAACCGCACCGCCCTGCCACGCCCACATTTTTGGGTCAATCAAAATTTTGCGCGCAACTTTTTAAAAGGGTCATCAAAGAATTAATCATGTCAAATTTGGTTGAAATCGGCCGAGTAGTTACTGAGAACAAGATAACTAAAGATTTCAAAGTCAAAGACTGCCCAACCCTACAACCCCCATAATTTAGCACCAATCAAATTTTCTCAAACTAATTTAGCAAAGGGTTACCCAAGGAACAGTAATGCCAATTTTGGTTGAAATTCGCCAAATGGTTACTGAGGAGAAGTTGTTAAAGATTTCAAGATAAATAACTGCCCGCCCTTCCAAGCCAATATTTTGGGGTCATTCAAATTTTGGCATCACACAATGAACAATCATGCCAAGTTAGGTTGAAATTGGCCCAGTTGTTACTGAGGAGAAAATGTTTGAAGATATCAAAGTAAAAACTGCCCCGCCCGTGATTCGGCGTCTATCAAAATATCGCGAACACTTTTGAAACGGATCACTAAAGTAACAATCATGCCAAGTTTGACTGAAATCGGACAAGTTGTTACTGAGGAGAAGATGTTTAAAGGTTTCAAAGTCGAAAACTGCCCCGCCAATCCATGCCCGCATTTACGTGTCAATCAAAAGTTCGCGAACAACTTTTTAAACGGGTCGCCAAAGTTACAATCATGCCGAGATTGGTTGAAATCGGCCGAGAGGTTACTAAGGAGAAGATGTTTAAAGAACTGTTGATGCCTTCCGACGGACGACGCACAAAAGGTGATTACAAAAGTTGACCTTGAGCACGTTACGCTCAGGTGAGCTAAAAATGTCATTCTGGTAACTATTGATTGTAAAATCAACCAGGCAAAATGATTATGAACGGTTAATGATGTGTTTGTTTGACCTACCAAGAGTTTATTGAAATTACGGTTTGTGTGAAAAATTCTTCAGCGCAGTCAATGTAATGTTTCACGAGGTGTTTTCGGTAGTGAGCCTTGAAGGCTTTGATAATCCCTGCGTCTATCGGCTGAATATGGGCTGTTGTATTCGGCGGTAGATGGTGGAGTCTGATGTTGGTGAGTCGAAGGTCGCCCTGGGAATGGCTTGCTGTGTTGTCTACAAGTAATTTTACGTTGCGTGCTACCAATCTCATCTGTCTGTCGAAGTTTTTCAACCAGTCGATAAATAGGTCGGCAGTCATCCAGGCCTTTTTGTTGTGTCTGTAGTGGACGTAAGTCTGTGGGTTGTAAGTCTTCCCAAAACATCTTGGTCGCTGTACTTTTCTGATGACGAATGGCTTCAGTTTGTGGTCACCAGTGGCGTTGGATGTTAGAGCTACGGTGATTCTGTCTTTCGATGCCTTGATAACCCATACGCTAGTGGTCGCCAGTGTATGGTTGGGCCCCAGTCTGAAGAACAGTCCCGTCTCGTCGATGTTGTAAACGTCTCTTGGCTCATAACCTGCGAGGATCCTCTGCAGACTAGATCGTCCCTCTTAAAAGATGGTTTGGTCGGCGCTGTCAGCTTCCCCGTGGTAAAGTTTACGTTTTATGCCCCGTCGGTTCTTGAACCTCTGCAGCCAGCCTCGAGAGTAGTAGAAGTCTGTTATGTCGAGTTGGTCACCCAGGGTCTTTGCCTTCAACAGCATCATCTCGTCGTTGATGGCGGCTTGGTGAGAGCTCATGTCTGTAAACCACATCGTCTTCTAGCTCTTGATGTTTGGGTTTTCTGTGGCGGAGGAGGCTTGAAGAGTCGTCGGATATGGCCAGCCATTTGTCTTTCGCCTTCAGGATGTCCCCGACGTTTGATTTCCCAATGTCGATCGACAAGGTTTTCAATGCGTAGGCGCGAATGTCCTGGATTGTTGACTTCGGGTGGTCTTTCTTGTACAGGCAAATTTCTCATTTCATGGACGCTCAAACTTCAACTCTTCGTCGTTTGGTCACAGGTGCTGACATCTTCTTTGGTTAAGTGGTATTTTCGACAATTTGATTGATAGCTGATTGGAGTATGATAGTGACAGATAATTTTTCAATCTGTTTTAAACTACCGGGTAGTAGTGTTCTTTAAAGAAAAATTCCGGTCATTTTGAATAATATGCGTAAAAGATTTCAGTACACGTGGACATAATACTAATTGTCATGTTGTCGTACCGGCACGCGGCTCAATTAAGCTGTTTGTAAGGTGTGAAAATTGTCTGCGATCAAGGATCACCAGTTAAACAGTTAATCATTGACACGTGTCAGGCAGTTAGTCGCATCAATGGATGCGTTAATCCGGTCAAACCAGGTTACGACAGATAGTAATTATAACAGGTTTTATTAGAATGACTAACCCTTTGCCCGGATTATCGAAGCATATTTGTACAGTTTTTCGGTTTTCGTTCCCGATTTTTTCTGTACGGTTCCGGAACGCGAATTTCCGTATTAAAGTGTACAATTTATGAATAAAAATTCTGATCCCAAGAAATTATGTGCGGATATCGAATTTTCCGGATTAATGACGCCCGGATAAACGCGGCCCGACTGTAAACGTTAATTATTCACTCATTGATGGGAGACAAATGTCGACAACGACATTTGCCGCGACCGGGGATCGAACCTAAAACCACATGATTGAGAGTTCGATGTGCTATCAACGCGCTTAATTATGCTAGGAAACAGGAAAAAGAAACGGACTGAATAGTTAATGATTCCAAATATAATCAAACACAGTGGATAAAATCATCCTGGAAAGCTTCTTAGGACGACTAAATGTAGTTTCATTAAATATGTAATTATGACATTATGTCGCCAAACGACTAATAAGACATGTTTATTCAAATAGGCATGTGCATTACTTTTCCACCAATTCCATGTGTATTAAGACACGGGCTATGTTGGTCAGAGTCTTCAATATTATATGTTGATGGTTACGGACTCAAAGTCTCTTGATTTGAATATCCAGTGTCTGCAATTTATCGCATAGATTTTTTCCAGTTAGTAAACATTTATCGAAAATCCTCCAAATGAGACACTCAACTGCAAACTTACCTTCTCGGACTTTCTGTCGTTGCACCATCTTCCGTTTCTGCGTGCTGTCATTGACTGGATGTTCTTCCAGTGTCTGCTGTAACACTTTGTACCTCTTGTCTTCCTTATTATTGTGGTATTCAAAATCCTTAAGGTCCAAGTATCCGAAATGAATGGCAAAATTCGAAACTTCATCATATGGCGTTAGATGGCCATCTAAAATATATAACTGGATGTAAGTCATAGATCTGATCATACTAATTTCTCTGATAACGTTCTTACTTTATAAAACGAATAGAACTGACGTATATATTAATGAAGTATGAGCTTTCTCTGACTAGAATTTATTCATCTTAGAAGAGGTTTAACACTGTATCAAAATATATTGCCCTTTTCTATGTGCGAAGAAGTGCTGGATGTTTAAGGAATCGCCAAATTATCATGAATAGGGTGAATGGGGATATAATAAAGTTAATATGATACATGAATTTAAAGTAAATTGAGTCATAGAATTTTCTCCGATAATGGTCTTGCTTTACAAAACGAATGGAACTGAGGTAAGTATTGATAAAGTATGAACTTTCTCTGACTAGCATATATTAATCTTAGAAGAGATTTTACACTGTACCAAAATATATTGCCATTTTATAAATGCAAGGAAATTGCTGGATGTTTAAGGAATGTTTTCAATAGATGATATTATACTTTATCATAATGTTTCTACCTTTATTGAATTATTATCAAATGTAAACTTGTTTTGCGTACTACACTAATTTGATTTTCATCCGGTACGATTCCATTCAGCGCTAACAACAATTCATTTAGCTGAAACCCCCTAATGATAAGTTTCTGCGTTGTTTTGTTTTTAATGTACAAAGGGGTCGATGAATTAAAACAAGATTATGCGTTTTTGGCATTGTACGACTTACTATCATCATAGAACCACTGAACATTTTCCATCACTTCCTTTTTCATCTTCTGAGATCGTCGCTCTGTTGGAATGGTCAGTATCAGTAAATTACTCAGAGCAAATTCAGCATTTTTCACATAACCGCTAAGACCCTCAATAACTATAGTGCGTTTATCAGCTTCTACTTGTACGGCAATACTGTGTGCACGCTCAAGATTTTTAATCAAATCAACCTGTAAGACATTTTTATGTAAATATTGTTTACCTTCTATATGGATATATGATTGGGAAAACACAATTCATAGGAATAGATCAGTAATATATTCACAAACGTATTTCATTGGCATAGTTATTATGAGTATTCTTTACAAGCACACACTTCAGTTAACAAAAGTCGAACTCTTACTCGAAAACGATACAGCATTTCGCTGATAAATTTAAGTGAGTAGCTGGCTCCAACCGTATTTTCCTGATATTTATTCTACGTTTCGACAACCTAGAAGAAATACATTAACTTTAGACAAAATAAATTTTGACCATGATTTAATAATTTGTAAATATTAAGATTGAGGACAGACAGATTCAAACACAATCTGCCACGATGTTTAATCTGCATTTTAACAACCTAGCAGAATTGTGAAGATTGTGATTGAAGACAAATTTAAAACGCAATCTGTTCTCAACATGACATGTTTGCATGCGAAGAAATACACACACAGAACAAATTTCGCCTTAATGAAGCTCTTTATCTAAAAACTATGGAATGTACTTTCAAACGATTCTTCTTATCATTTACACATGTTTTCGTTTCAGATTCATGGAGGTATTTTCCTAAAGACAAAGGCCGAGATGAAAAGAACGGGTCCTCACTAAAGGGATATTCGAGTCTCATACCCTGAATGGGGTTGTTTTCGGTTTTCTTCAAACTCACAAACATTTTTTTTTTAATTTAAAGGTCAGCTCATATATTATTTCCATTCGA
Organism: Fragum fragum; assembly: GCA_946902895.1. Lineage (NCBI taxonomy): Eukaryota > Metazoa > Mollusca > Bivalvia > Cardiida > Cardiidae > Fragum > Fragum fragum. Next base: position 16,088,581 of record OX336375.1, on the reverse strand, counting down.
TCGTAGTGTTAAGGTAGAAGTAAATATCAAAAAGGGATCACAAAAGATCATATTTTGGTCAGAAATAATCTAACTTCGGATTATGGAATCCCTCCAAATGTCAAGTCTCAGTTTGTAATCATGTAATTATTACAAAACTATTTTTCTTTGCCAAAAAATACTTCGGGGTGATATATATTTAATTTCGGGTATTCGGGGTTGTATCTGAAGCAAGTGATGGCTCAACTCTAGACAAAAAGAAACATTGATTCTACTGAGCATCCAAACTTTTGCGGATTCGCACTATTCTTATTCGAGACCAAACCTGATTGTTGTGCAAGTGGTTGAGCTCTTAGAGGAGCCAGATTTGATGTTTTGATACGCTCTATGTTCTTTAGAAGGACACAAGAAATATGTCATCTTTTGAACTTATTAGTCTTAATTGGCAAATCGTGAAACAAAGTTTCTTATAGCAAAAATAATAATTGTTACCTGAAAATAGCCTTAAAGATAGCATTTATATCATGTCAAATTGAACATAAGCTAGACAGCCGCTGTTTTAATTCATGTGTATTTGTATATTTCATCTTCATTTTTTTTTGCGATTTGTCCACACGTTAAAAGCTTACCTCTTGGGAAGTAAGATTTGGACCATCTAAATAATTTGGATTTTCCTGGCCATCCTTCTTTTTCTTGCCATACTCAACAATTTTTCTGATGAATGTACGATTGACAAGATTTTCGAAGTCTTGAACAGCAGCTTTTAGGTCACCTTTCATTGTCAGTTTAATGAACATAAGGTCATCGGATTCCGTATGAATAGCTGGTTTTCTTGTCGGTAGAAAAACTAACTTTTTCATTTGCTTCTGAGCTATCTCTGTTCGTTTATCTGAAATATATAACATATTAATGGCGAAAAATTTAACCGAACATTAAAACCTGGCATAAAACAATGCACTAAAAATCTCTTTTATTTTCATCCAATTTCCAACTATAATTACTCATAATTCTAGCAAATAAGGAATCATTTCAACTTTTTGTCGTTGATCCGATATTCGATCAGAATTGCTTAGAAAGCTGTAAGATTGATCAAAACTTGCTTATGTATTTGGGATTATACAATCGTACAGTTCATATGGTCAAAAGGCATAATAGATCAAGGTTATTTCGTCAACTGACTCCGGATGAAATGGCCGTTCACCAGCTTTTTTTAGCAAGTTCAGTGCCACTTTTGATAATTCAAAATGTAAGAAATGAATTTTAAAGTAATTACAAAGGTAGCAGGCATTCTTTTCCAAGCACATAGATGGTAAAATCGTCTGGCTGTGATAATTAACAATAATCAGTAAGAAGATCAAATGTCAAGGTAGAAGTCATAGAATGAGCACGATAAATGATAAAAATCAAAGGACTGGGTTATAAGCTCGTGTCACGCACAGCAAAATTAGAATTTTCAAGCATAACATTCTCCTTTTGATCAACTTTAATACGTGAACTCCTTTTAGAATCTTGAAAACAGAGAATAACAGCTTCTACAGTAAGAAATCAATGACCTCGAAGATTATTTGACCCTCAACTCGGTCAATTCTGTAACGATCATACTAAACTACGTAGATTTTCACTTCATGTTTTTGAGTATACGTGGAAATTTGCGGAAATGCGCGGAAACTTGTTTCAGGGTTATCCATTTAAACTACCGATTTCGACTTAGGAAAAAAAAGAAGAAAATTTAAAGCGATGTGAGTAAAATTTAAAAGAAAAAAGACGTAAACGTTAGTTTTACGTTATTGTTTGTATATGGTAGTTTTGCCCTTTTCCTAAAAAAACCTATAATATGATGCAGATAGTATCATATTATCTTCGGCGCCGTGTAGTCGCGCGATTTCCTTATTAGTTATTCGGCTTGAGAACCGTAAAAAAATCTTCAGTAAAAAGGACCAAACTGAAAGCTAGATGACACTTGTTAAAGGTTTGATGGGTTATTATTGATTTATACTTGTAAATAACGACATAATAAAGCGTAATTATTTAGTAAATAAGTAGAAACCGGAAGTTGATATGTTTACATTATAATTTTCAAAATCTTCTACTTTCGTTTTGCATCTTTTTCTATTTTTATTGAGTAAAGCTGTAAATCCCACAACAATCGCGTTTGCTTGATGCCTACGACCCCCCTTAATCGCTCTAGAATGTTTTAAAGCACTGGGCGGCGTGATTATTTTAAAAATTCATTTGCGACCTGAGCCATATTTGTAAACATTGCCTATCTATAGCCACATAACTACCAAATGTCACTTGAGATCACGTGATTACCAACACGGGACGGCGAATCATAAAAACCAAATTAATGCGCTGATTATTACCTTATTTTCAATAATTTAAAGAAAACTAAAGCATGTTTAGAATTCTCTAAACGATTTTTATATCATCCTTTACATGTGCCATATATTTGTTTTCGGCTACAACTAACTGATTGTCCGTGGCAAGTTGAGATGAGAAGTAACCTGATGTGTATTCATATCTAAGATATCAAGTGATGAAAGTGTCTTGTGTTCATTTTGCGGTTTTGTTAAATATAAGTTGGAATTGCTCCGCAATCCAACTTAAAAATCATACATTATTTGCTTGTGTATTTCACATGAGATTTTTTTCCTTGCTATGAAATCTTGGGATTTCTAAGTCTAATAAATATGATATCATTTGATATCAACTTTCATTACGAGATTCGGAACCATGTCGACCCTGGTTAACATTCATAGCTAAAATTGTATTTTTATCTAAAATAAAGAAAACTATTTACTACATTCTCTACATAAAAATCAACTGTAATAAGATCTTAAAACGTAACATATTTTATAACTTTTCTGTTGAAATAATATCGAGCGAGGTATTGGGAGAGTGAGAAATGCACGGTGACCTAACATTCAATTTCTTAGGCTAAAAATCAATTCAAAAATGGTAGACTAAGAAGAAATTAACGTTCATAACTACATGACCAAAATAACAGCTTTATTAACATCTGGTTTTAAACAATAACAAACCTGAATATTTTTGTTAACACTGATTGACTCAAACAAATGCATGGTTTTCCGTAACGTCCAAAATTATTCAAGACCCTGAATACTGATGATAGACACTCAAACCTAACCTGTAATAGCATGTTTTGTACGGAGCGATCACAGACTGCCTATCCTATGATTCTGTCCAAGTCTTGAATGGTCGATCGATGTTCGAAATCCCTCGAGGCCTTTTGATGGACAATAAGATAGTCGCCCTTAGATACAGTATATGTATCGTCCAAATTATTTCGTGTCTGAAACTGCAAATCTCTAAAATGTCTAAAATACGGACTTTCCCTCAAAAAAGTCCTTGTAAACGCTCGCCGACTTGGAAAGGCAATCCAAGATGGTGAAAAGAAATTATGGAAAACAAAATTCGTTAATATTAACGCGCACGGTTCCCTGGGCCGATTATAAAGAAAATGATTGAAATAAATCGGTAACGATTGAAAAATAAAACTGTTTCGAATATAATAAATAGAATAATCAACTACATATTTTTTACATGAAAATCCCTTAGTTGAATACTTTGTAATGCGTTAGAAAAACTTAACTTCCGGAGAGATTTTTCATATCAGAAATAACCAGTTGATTATCCGCTATATAGTCATTAACCCTAACTTTAAAAAGTTTGTCAAAGATCCAAGACTATTTGCCTCCGGATATCAGGCAAAGCCGTGTCGACATTTGTCTGACGTTTTACGGTCTTCCACTACTTATTCGAAAGATCAGGTCAAAAGTTTAACAGTATTTCAAACATATCGCGGCGGGGAACCTAACAATGGATTCCTGGTATTTCTAAAACCAGTACTACCAATACATCTTTTCCGAGCCTCCGCTTGCTCATCCAGCTTAGGTTTATACACCCATTGGTTGGAGACAAATGTCGAAAAGGATATTTGATGGGGATCGAACCCGGAGACTAGGTCAAAGGTTGAACATGATGTACATAGGAAAGAGTGATGTCCGAAGAATATTTACTAAACACTTAAGGTTATACAACTAGAGCATTGCTCATCAAGTAGATTTAGTTGGGTGCCAAACGCTGGGCATAATACAAGTTAACAAGAGCACCGCCTACGAGTGCCTACGCTCAGCTATTGGGTGCTGGATAGTGAATAAAATGCATCTAGAGTTATCCTCCTTGATAGTTAAGGTTGGTCTTTTGATATTGAACAAGTTTGTCAACTTTCAATGGAATGTCTTAAGTAGAACCAGAGATATCACAAAATGTCAAAGTTTTCGCACAACGATAACTACGACGACGACGACGATACCAAGGCTATAGCAATACCTCAGATTTTCTCCGAAAAGCCGAGCTCAAAGTCAAGCACTATTTGCTTATGTAACGGATAACGCTGTCTCTTACCAATGGCTCAAATCTGCAGAAATTAGGTTAAAAGTAAAGGTAGATGGTATTTCATGGTGCTAAGAGAAAAATCTATTACAGTTTGTTTCTAATTTTACAGTACAACTCTTTATTAAAGAATGAAGAAGGTAAAGACAAAGCAAAATACCAGATAAATCTATAATTATTTGCATATGCTTTTGAATTTGTTTGTTTGAATGGGTTTTAACGCCGCGTTTGACAATTTTTCAAGCATATCGCGACGGCTAGAGCACCTATCAATGCATACCTGGTATATCTAGCACCAGTACTAGCATTACATCCTTTTCTAGCCTCTAGGGCGTTTGAAATATTACACTCCCGGTCTTAGTAATTCAAAGTTTTTGTCCAGGTAATAGACATAACTTGGCTCATAATGAAAGGAAATGTCCTTTACATAGTTTTGTTTGAATAAATACGACTCCAGTCTTGATAATTCAGTTTCAGGAAGGTCGAAGGTTGATCATGATTCTAGCTGAAGGTCAACATTCTTTTTCAATTCATATGCTTGATATGCTTATACAGTTCAGTAATACACAACTTGTGTAAGTAATAGAAGTTATTCTAAGAACCTTTCTATGAATCTAATGCTGTAAATAAGGTCTGCCCCAAAACAAACATGACTTGTGTCTAAATTTGATAAACAAATATGAATTTTATTTCATCGTCGAATTTTCCCGTTACAGTACATGTTCAATATACTGGTGATAAGTCCCGTCTATAAAGCCCGATTTTTTGTCCTTGTTATTTGACCGAACAAAATTACTTGTAGTAATTCAAGAGAGATTCAAATAAAAAGATAAGACAAGAATCATTTATATCTGATCCGTAGCTTCAGAATAGAAGAAAAGTTTACTTTTGCTCTACATGTTCCATATAGTGCTGATTTTCGTCACAATTGATAGACATGGGAAATATAAAGCTTGTCGGTACAATGACGGTAGAAAAAAAGGTTTTCGATGACAACGACTTTGAAGCTTACGCGGAGGCGAACGATAATAAGGATGTAGTGATACTCGCTCTGAATATTATGTTTTATTCATTTATCGCTAGAGATACCTTTCTGACGTAGCGGTCCATCTTCCACTTTCCCCTTCTTTTGTTTCTTTAGCTCATCTGTTGGATTTCGAATCAGCAGAGGAACTGTATTTTCAAACACCTTTAATGACAAAGCTTTTAAAGCTACAAAGAGCAAATAATAGTCAAAGAGAAAACACGGGTGCTCCTGGTTAAGTGCTTGTAATGTAGCCGGGTATTGTATAAGGGGTGATTATACTGCCTTACCGTATAAGCTGGCTTTTATTGTCACGTGGTCAGCGCTTGCTTCGGGACAGAGAGATCCCTTGTTCGAATTCCGACAGAGTCGAATATTTATTTGCAGGTTACATTTGGCGCCAACCGTAAGTAACCCATATGAGGTGGTGGTTTTGTGATTAGGGAATTGATGATGTTGAATATAGAAGAATGGGAGAATCTTAATTCTCGGGGTAATGTATGTAGTCGGGTAGTGTACAAAGGGTGCTTATAATGCTATGCTGTGCCGTACAGGCTAGCTTTTTAGCGAAGAGGTAGAGCGTTTGCTCCAGAACAGAGAGGTCCCTGGTTCGAATCCCGACAGAGTCGAATATTCATTTGCGGGCTACGCTTGGCGATCATCGTAAATAACCCACATGAGGTGGTGGTTATCTGATTATTTTGAATATGTAAGATTCGTGAAAGAATCTTCATTGTCTAGGGGTGTATGTAGCCGGGTAGTGTATTAGGAGTGCTTATACTGCCTTTCTGTACAAGCTAGCTTTCATAGCCGCGTGGTAGAGCGCTTGCTTCGGAACAGAGAAGTCTCTTGTCCGAATCCTGACGAAGTCGAATGTTTATTTGCGGGCTACGTTTGGCGCATACCGTAAATAACCCACATGATGTGGTGGTAATGTGATTAGGGAGTTGATGATGTTGAATGTAGAGGATTCGTTAAATAATCTTAATTGTCGATGGGGTGCACACTCACGTACACAGATACAGACAGAGGTAACTCTGTATGCCTATAGACAGTACATGGTGGAGACACAAAAGTCAATTTAAAGGCAAATGTATTTAAACTGAATAATCATTGTTGTTTAAGTCAAAAACAGAAATAAAAGCATACAACTGAAGGCAAAATAATTCAGTATACATATTTACAACCTTTCTTGAAAAGGTTATCGCTTTATCGGCCTTAAAGAAACAATTGCTGTTTTATAGAAAGTGTAAAATATTGCTAGCATGCATGTTTTCATTTGCATATCTGTTCCTCATAGCGCTAGATTGCCGCTTTGAGTTATGTGTCAAACTTAGATTTCAGGTGAGATTGCCAATAACGGTTCTTTTTCTTGCATTGTCACTACTCGTTAATTAGCAACCTTTTATTCATTCAGCCTTTATACGAATTACTTTTGACTATTCTAAATCAGGATAAATTATAATAAAGATATTGATATATTCTTTCTGTATTTGAATGGTTTCTTTTTTTACGTTGGATTAACGCTATCAGTGTTTTTATCTTTATGGTTTGAATGCAGTTCCAAAAAGGGTTCTTCTACACCACTTCAACACAAATTGGAAAGAAAAAATAAAATTTTCAAATCAATCTTATTAATTTCGCTGGCAACGCCCTTGACCTTCGTCGAGGTAATTCGACTGGGATAATAAACGACTCTATTTGCCTGATTTAAGTCTCGAAACCAACAACTGTGCGTGGCAATAATATTCGGGGTCAACAAGCATTACCGGTCAATATTAGTAGTCCGCCGGTGACGTTGTAATAACTTAGATTAAACATCAATTTTTAAGAAAGAAAAACTCACTACTTGTCACAAATGTTTGGGACAGTAATCGAACGAATTTGATTTTCGTTTATAGTGTTTTCAAATGTAAATGTTTCAAGGTTCGCTTTAGTACAAACCTTTGTATTCCTTTATCAAAATACACACGTTTCTTTTTGAACAGGTAAAAATAATGAGCGATATCACAGTTTAATAATGGTCTAACGATTTGTTTGCCTAAACAATTGATTAAAACACTGAATTCCATTCAGAAAAGTTGATCTTGGCGTAATGAAATAATTGAATATGTCCTCTGGTGTAATTTGACTACTACGATGTATGGCCCGAAGTAGGACCATGATCTTAAACTAGATTCGTTAAGAATTTCAATTGATTGATTTCTGAATTGGGTTTTAATGCCACATTTAACTGTATCTTAGTCATATCGTGGCTACTGGACCAGTAACCATCGAATCCTGTTGTTGATCACACTAGTGAAGACAAATTGCGGAAAAGATATTCGGTACGGTAGGGGATCAACCAGGGATCTCTTAACTGAAATGCCTAGGCGTTAAGGACTTCAAAAAAGCTGACGACCCGTACGTAGCATCATTTTGAGCCAAGCACAAAGCATAAATATAAGCAGCATTTATAAGATGACACTGTAACTTTTTTTAGCCAAATCAAGACTACAAATTGCCCTTACAATATGACACATGACTTATAAAATATGGATAATAGGTATCGTTCACAAGTAATTTTATGTTTCCGAAAATTCGTAAGAATGTTACAATCAAAGATTAATCTGACATAACTAACAATTTTGAATGAATAATATACAAATCTTATTCTGAAGACCTTTTGTCTGGTATTATAATCGTTTTGAAAAGAGGATTTTCTTTCTCTGAACTATACTATATTTGTTTTAATTTACCTTTACAGTAGGGTCATCTGTGAAAAATATGACTATTATTATTTTCCGCATTGCAGATGGGTCACACTTGTCTGTGAAGTCGAATATAGCTTTCACCATTGCCTCTGCAACCTTGTCAGCAGGAAATCGGCTTTGTCCTGTGCCTATTGCGGGAAATGCTATTGAGCTCATCTGGTTTTTGTGAGCTAACTCTAGACTTTGTTTAACTATTTCATGCACTGACTGAAAATAGGAAATATACATATATAATTATTATGCGATAATGATAAAAAAGGCTTCGTATACCAAAGTGTTTACCCTATTCCAGCGATCAGTCAGGTTTTGTCCTGAGTGTCCATGCATTCCGAATCCCTTGTATTTGTTTTAAAGGAAAAACTAGAAATTTCACACAAAACAATCTCGAATCAGGAATTGCATGATAATAAGGGACCCGTTTTATACAATCATCGAAGTAACGTTATTTTTTTCCAAATTGGTGTAGCGGGTTAGGAAGAGATGTCGATTATAATCATGTAAAAAAAGGCCCCGTCCTGTAATGTCCACATTAATTTTTTTTCCCTGCGGCGTTTCCAGGTAAAGTTAAAAACAGGAACAAAATAATTTTGACCCTGTCCGACTAATTAGTTTGGGTTGATCAAAGAACTAAAGGTGATATAAGTTCCGACCTGCTACGCCATTAATTACGAGCCGATCGAAATTTCTCAAATTCAAAAGAGGGTCGTATGTGGAATATCTTATAAAGCTTTGTTAAAATTAGTCCTGTTGTAAGAGATGTATCTTACAGAATTATTAGCATCGTACGATGGTAACGGTGTAAGTTTAAATTCCACCTAAGCTTGCTGTGTTCAGTTAGCTAAACGCGGTCCGCCCTGCAACACAACTATCCAAGCACCCGTTAAATTTCATAACAATTTGTGAAGAGGGTTTCCAAAGTACCTCACTGCAGTGTTTGATATAAATGGTCCAGTAATTACGGAGAAGACGCTTGCCGATGCTCGGATGTTGTTGCTGTATAGAGAGAACTCTTTGATCCTAGATTAAAAAAGTCAACATTTTTTTTACCTTTTATAACATTGATTGATTCAATATTTGAATGAATGGGATTTAACGCCGCTTTTAACAGTATTTCAGTCATATCGCGGCGGCTGGAGCACCTAACAATGGATACCTGGTATTTCTCAAACCAGTACTATCACTTCATCTTTTCCTAGCCTCCAGCTGCTATCCCACTTAGGTTCACGATTATCCACCCATTGGTCAGAAACAAATCACAATCGGATCATAATGCTTAAAGAAATAGGAAAAGCTAACATCTGACCTTAGCCTTTAAATCAATATTTTGACATTCTGTTGTAACATTGACCTTACGCGTAGGAGCCTTAATCAGACTTATCACGTTGCGTCCACAGAGATATACAAGTATATAAATTATATGAGACTAAGACAATTTTATCAATATCTAAAGTTAATGCCAACCCTGTCTTTGACCCCCTACTATGACATTGTCTTGGAAAGTAAAAACCTGAATCTAGCCAAGCTCACTTGCTGTCACAGAGATGTACACGTCTGAGGAATATATGAATTGGATAAGCGATTACATTGAAATACCAAAAATGACAAGGTTACTGTATGTAAATAACAACGACAAAGAGGACAACTAGGTTTTCGCAATAATAAGGGCTTCTTCGAAAAAATGTCAAAATAAAAATTCCCTATACAATTTTAATCAAAACTTAAGATTGTCCCAGTTGACTAGGAGAAGATGTGGAAGAAACGGTCAACCACGACCATTTTATTTGGAAAAAATGTGAACAGTTTTTCAAGGTGCAACCAAAGTTGTTTTCCTGCTTTATTAAGTCCAATTTGGTCAGGGAACTAGGGAGTATCGTTAAAATAATTAAAAGTGAAAAATTCATGCCCTTCCACTGACATACTCAATGGCCAATCAAAATTTCATAGGCAATTAGCAAACCGTCAAACCAATAACGATTCTGGACATTTCGGTTTTACAATAAATGGTTGACGACAACAACGGACTCGCATCGATCCATAGAAATCTCCATTTGAGCATGTTTCTTCAGAAGAGAGGAACTATTCGGTACAAAAGGATCTGTTTAAGATCCATGTTCATCTGGCACGGTGAAATTATTTTTTAGAAAATTAAAATGAAAAAAGACGACAATCGATTCAATTTCCTTCCCTGTGTTCATTGAATTTCAGTGTTAAAACGAAAAAAAATATTGGAATGTTTGCACTAAGGTACAAGAATGACTTTAATGAAAAGCAGGACTCTTTAATGTTGAATTAATACAGGACAAACACGTCCTTGTGTAGAATAGATAAATATACAAGTTTAAGACTTTTGTTGAATGAGAAGATCTGATTATTTTAACTTACACCAAATCCAGTTTCCGGTTTCCAGTCAGTTGGTTGCAAGGTGTGATAAAGTTTCTTGCATTTCAAATTACCGGCGTTTGTCTCCTTTACTTCCCCTGGGTGGATTTTCCCATGTTGTTTGCATTCCTCGATTATTGAAGATCCTCCTTTTCTAACCAGCGCATTGAAAATAGCCCCTGCTTTTTCAGGAAACAGCGGAGACGGGTTCACAATTACTTCTGTCTGTATTGAATAATAACAAACTAGTGACATTCATGTTCATTTAATTTATACAATTGTTATAACTTATATCAGATTAAGCCATTCGGATTGAAAGATCAAAACCAAACACCTGTTTTTCTCTACCAATAATGTTATTTGAGATACAAACGCGACATTTAAAGGATGGTATCCTTGAAGAGTCGCTTAGTATAAATAATCCAAGATCGAATCGCCAAACAATAGATGGAAATATTATATATAGAATTATAAGGACCCTTTTATATATCATTAACGATTTACTCACGTCCATTTCTTCAATTTTTCCTCTGATTATTTGGACTTCAAGTTTGTCAGTAAGTTCAAGTTTATACGGAAGACCATCTGGAAAGAGAGATGTATTCTCATAAAGTAAAAACGTATCATAAATAATATATTTTAAGTATCTTTTTACTTACACTGAAAAAGAATATTAGTGTCGAGCAAAAATAAGATAAATGATATTGTGTGGTTTTTTTTTAAATATATAACATCCTTTAATATACAATAAAGGAATGAAATAGGGATCTCAAGTACAATTTTTAAGACGATAACACATTTTATAAGTAATTTAAACAATTAGGATTTTCGACAAATGATAATAAACTCAGAGTCAGTGAAAGAAAAATTAACCAAAATAACATTAAAAGGGCAAGATAAGATCACAAATACATACTTTTAAAGTTGCCCTGAAAAGACTAAATGAGAAAATTTAATTAAATGATACCTAGAATTATGTGTTTTGATCCTACTCACTTCCAAAATCAGCTTTTACTGTTTTCTGATCTTCAAGAGTAATTTCTTCATCATCCGTATCGCTTTCATCTTTTGCTGCCTATTTGGGTTAGAAATAAGCGATTTGATACTACTTCTCATTCGAGTAATGAAGATGATAAAAATTAAAGCAAACAATTTGTGCAGAGAGTAACTGGTGTCAGTAATGTAAGTCAGGTTTATTCAAAAATACTGTCTACAGCTGTTGCTATTATCTTGTTAGTTTTACTAGGGTTTAACGCCACTTTTAACAGTATCATTTTCATATCACAGCGACTGGAGCACCTAACCATGGATTCCTGGTATTTCTCAAACCAGTACTACCACTACATCCTTTCCGAACTTCCAGCTGATCATCACACATAGGTTTCCGATGATCCACCTATTTGGGGGAGAAAAATGTCGGAAAGGATGTTTGTCGCGACCGGGGATCGAACCCGGGACATACAGCTATTGAATTGAACGAATAATACAGTTTTGGACACATTTGCTACTTATACAAGAACATAGACGAGTTTGGTTATGTTTTGATTAGCTTTTTTCAATTATTATCCTGATTCTTTTAATCATTATAAATTAAAATAGAAGTAACTGATATCCATTCAATTTTTCTTATCTCAGTAATATGCGATACATTAAATACGTGTGAACGTTATTAGTCAAGAAGTTTGATTATCAATATTCTTGAAAAAAAAAGAAAAATAAATAAAAATGATGAAAAGTTCAACCGTTATTATTTTTTTTAAGTGAATGACAGTGTTAGAATTGTTCACTCACTTATCAAGACAATTATTATTAAACATTATATTTAAAACGGGTTAGTCTTTTTTACATTTGATACCCTCGTATACATAGGGAATATTACAACAGTGTTTTTTTCTATTTGTTATTATCGTGTTCGAGAAACGTGTGTCGGTATTTTTATTGGAAGAGACCGACGGTCGAATCCAATAAAAAATACGTACACATGATTCGAGAACACGATAACAATAAATAGAAAAACACACTGTTGTAATATTCCCTCTATTGTATACCTTTTAGGACACGACATTGAGAAAATTCTCTTAAATGATTAAGAAATAACCAACTTTCCGAAAAAAGCCGAACGACAATACATAAGAAAGTAGCCCATGTTTAACGGTAAACGACGAATACGTTTTCTTAGAACACGCCGAATACGGATTTTTTTCTGTCGAGTTGTATTAGATAGTCAGATTTTAACCCATATCTTTTATATGTATATAATAAAATATATTCTCAACCTAGAATGCGATACGAATAAAATATACCGTGTAAGTCATTAATCCATTTTCAGTCGATACTTTAAGGCAGGTGTACATTATACAAAAATGTTAACATATTTGTATTGAGGGGACACATTAGAGCCAAAAGTGAACATTATACCTAGAATTTAAGTTACATCGAATTGTTATGTAATATAGTAAATTTTAAGATAGCCTACAATGCTTTACGAATAAAAGCATGTAAGTCATGAATTCTATTTCAGTCGATATTGTAAGGCAGGTGTACATGATATAAAAATATTGATATACTTGTATCGAGGGGAGGCATAAGAGCCAAAAGTGAACATTATACCTAGATTTAAAGTTACATCTAACTCATATGGCATATAGTAACTTTTAAGATAGCCAGAAGACGTACGGTTGGAATAAAAGACGGACGTAGGACAGTAAGACATGTGGGTATTGAAAGAAAGGAAAGCATGCAAAGAATGTAGCGGAAAATACAAACGAGAGAGCCTTGATAGTCCTGTATCGCTCCCCTGAGTATGATGGCCCATGGCTTTATGATATATACAAATTTATTAAAGATCTACACCTAATTATTAGGTTTTCAAAGATTTCTTTCTTTAATCCAGAGTATATATTAGATCCATCGATATAAATTCTAGAGAACAGCAATTCTTTGAAGTATTTTGGTTGCGGATCAATAAGTATTGATGTATGCCAAATATTAATGCTCTGGGCTTAATAGTTTAGGGGGAGAAGGATTTCAAAGACATTCTTGTATAGTTAATTCCTATCTAAAATAACGGATAGCACACAACGGGCTAATTTTCATATTACGGTAATTCTTTGAAGTATCTTTGAAATGTTTTGATACATACCAAAAACTAAAGCTCTAGGCCCTATGGTTTGGGAGAAGACGATTTTTAAGATTTCCTTCTTTTTTCTTATCTGAAATCAGGAATCGTACAGAAAAGGCCTAATGTGCAGAGTACAGTAATTATTTGACGCATTTTGGAAACGAGTCATTAGGTTTTGATACATATCAAATACTAAAGCTCTAGGCCTTGGGTTTTGGGAGAAGATTTTCAAAAGATCTTTATTTAGTCCCATGCTTATTCAGGGATCGTAGAGAATAAGGCTAGTGTGCAGAGCACGGTAATATTTTTAAGTATTTTGGTAGAGGGCCAATAAATGATAATTTTGTAGGAGAAGAAGATTTTCGAAGATGTCCTCCTTTATTCGTATGTAAAATAAGGTAACGCACAAAAAGGCTTAATTTCAGAGTACGGTAATTCTAGAATTATTTAGGTAGAGACTCTATAGATGACGATCTATACCAAATATCAAAGCTCTAGGCCTTATGGTTTGGGAGAAAAATATTTCCTAAGTTTTCCTCCTTTATTCCAATGTAAGAATAGGGACTGCAGAGAAAAGCGCTACTTTCAGAGCACCGTAATTCTTAAAAGTAGTATGTCAAGTGTTCAATAGATGATGAAATATACCAAATATCAAAGCTCCAGGCCTATATAGTTTGTGAGAAGAAGAATTTTTCCCTTAACGGACTTTATTCTCTCTAAGGACTAAACAACAAACAAATTCAATAAATGTTTTATTGAAATGCATAGGGGCACCCGGACAATGGCCTGTGTAGAACAACATACATCCATGTATCTACCCTAATTTATACATGTATTATTAAATAAATTATCCGATCCATCGATGAGTACAAGAATTTTGCCATGTCTCCATCGGCCAGTCGTCCAGAGCTGAATGACAGCTCATCAATTAACAGCACGAAATAATCGTGCGTAATATACTCAACTTCTCGGTCATTACACAGTGAAGGGAAAGAAATTTTCTTCTAATTCATGTTCAATCAACCGAAGAAACAAAAGTTCTTCATGGCTTTCATTTTTTTGAAGTATTTAAAAGAACATGACCTCAGAATCATTTATGTGAGGTTGGTTGAAATTTCACGGTCAGTTTCAGATGAGAAGTTTTTTTTGTACGGACGGAAAGACAGATGAACGGACGCCGTACGATGACTAATCACATTAGCTCATCCAGAGCAGTTCGTGCTCAGATGGTAAAAAAAATCACTTCCCCTTTTCAAGATGACATCAGTAAATATTCACAGTGAGGGGTTCAGGCAAGTTACGTAGGGTAAAGGTAAGATGAAACTAGATTGTCGCAAAGCGCACTAATACCCCCAAAAAGCGCTCGTTCATATACAAGTGCTATCCGCCAATCCGCCAAAGAGCCATAAGTAAAAATTGGACTTTTAAATTAAAGGGCCATAAATCAGTCAGAAATAAATGGAACATAACCATATAGAATATGCACATATCTGACTTATACGGAGTCTTTCTGTGAAATTTGAATCAAATCCGTCCAATGGTTGCTGAGAAATTGAGCGGACACGATTTTTCAGCAAAGGGCCATAACTCCATCAAAATCAATGGACCGTTACCAGAAAAGAATATGCACATCTCTGCTTGATACTGTTTATATCAATGAAGTTTGAAAAAATCCGTTTAACAGTTGCCAAGAAATTGAGCGGACACGAAAATGCTAAAGACAGACTGACGGACCGACTCCTTTATATCCGCAAACATAGTTGGATGGTATAGTCAGTCTAAATCATTAATAAAAATATTTAGGAATTTCGACTTTATAAACTAAATTATTTTGCAGGAGAAGACTAACAGTATGTTCGATTTAAAGATACATTTTATGAGTTACTCGAAACAACTTTCTTCAATGATTGTGTCGAGGTCTGAAAGCCTTACTGTTACGTCTGTATGTCTGGGGTGATTAAGGGTCTTACAATTGTTCATGATTTGTGTTAGATTTAATAAATTGCCACATCTCTTGGGGCCCTGTCGAAATATCTTATAATTGTTTGTAATTTTGTGTAAACAAAGGA
This sequence comes from Fragum fragum, assembly GCA_946902895.1. Lineage (NCBI taxonomy): Eukaryota > Metazoa > Mollusca > Bivalvia > Cardiida > Cardiidae > Fragum > Fragum fragum. The sequence continues at coordinate 16,072,840 of OX336375.1, read as the reverse complement.
CGTAAAGAGCAAATTCTAGAAAGTTCATGATATGTAGCATAATTGAATCGTCTGTCTTTATACAGTTAAATAAGTTAATGAAATAAGTAAAACTTTCGATACATGTTAACCGGATTAAAACAGCTCTCAAACTGATTTTCATTAAAATTTGATAAAGTAAAAGTATCTGCTTTTGCAATAGTTATTTATGTCAAATTTCACGATAGTTTTTTTTTTAATTAAATTTATTGAATTCCCATTAAATGATTAAATGTAATATAATGCAGAACATCCCTTTTGTCCTACTTAGAAAAATCGGAATTAATTGGATAAAGTAGTAAGTTTTCGGTTGATGTCGATAATGACGGCATTTCTAGCGGATGCCAATGACATAATTGAAACGTCATACTATCTACACATAAGACTATGTTCGGTAAAAACGAAGTATAACGTATTTTCCCGATGCATTCGGTTCCGTTTGAGCTTCGTTGCCGTATTTTGAGTTACGTACTGTAAATCGGGTTTTATTAGCGAGGGTTTTTATTTTCGCTAATATTCGCGGGTCGCGAATTCAAGAATCTCGCTTAAATTGGATCGTTTTGTACAGAAAAATACGGAGATGTCCGAAGTAAGCTGCGGACCGACGTAGATAAAATAAATCACCCATTTCGGCGTCACCCCACTTCATTTCATTCATACGGAGACTATCATCTTCTCGACACAAAATGGACTATATCTGTTTCAGAATAGGACGAATCTGTAGCAGGTGGCAAAATTTATAACCTTCCATGTTAGTCCATTTAGTTTATTAAACACGTATACAAACTGTCAACCCATAACAATGGAAAGCAGACGAGATGGTAAAATACTAGGCGACGACAATTAGACAGCAAAGAGCCAAAAAGTTGTAAATGACTCTTTATTGCATAGACTCTTAGAAACTTTAAAGAAATTGAAAGCAGACGATGCGAAATAAATCAGGTAAAACTAATCAATAGTACCAGTTTTGTTACGGGATATAATTATTTCAGATTATGACAGTTTGGTAAACATAGTATCGTACTGATAATTTGATTTGTTAGTGCTTACGACCCGAAACATCTTTTTGATAACGGTTTTTTAGCTCTTTCCCTTTTTTAACTTAAACGCATACTTCGCGATCGTACAACAATTTCAGGAGAGAAATTGTCATACTATGAGAATAGAGGATGGGTAAAAAGTTCTTAAATTTATACCGGTAATCATTCTATACAAAGGTCGGTTTTGATTCAGACTATAATGGTATATGGATTCTTTTTCTGTGCCGGTGTATTTCCGGGGATACTCACGGAAATAACCGAAGTACCAGCTCGCGAATTCATGAACTCGCTAATAAGTCTTCGGGTCCTTCTCACGCAAAAAAGACGACGCGATAATTACCCGATTTACAGCGAAATATTTTTTCTTTTTTTTTCGTTATTTTTTTAATAGTCATTTTCATTTCAAAATCAGCTTAATCCACTTCTTGAAAATGTTTGAAATGAGTTTAAGTTTAGAGCCAACATTTTTATCCATGATCTATTTAAGTTCCGCTTTAATAATGCACACGGAGTTATACCACGTCAAGAATAACCCGAGAAATTTACAGGTGTAACGGTCCTACAATGTGTTCATAATTGGTTGTACTAATGATATTATAGAATCTCGGGTAAATCTTGATAGACAATACCTGCATTCTAGTTATGTATGTAAGAAATGAAGCATGAAAAAGAGAATAATGTTACCCAATTAAACTATTAAATAGAAAGAATATAAATTAGATTCTCTAGCCACCGTCATAGCGCAGTTGGTAGCGCGTCGGACTGTCAATCTTAAGGTCCCGGGTGCGATCCCCGACGGCGGCATTCATCCTTTCCGACTATTTGTCTCCCACGAATGGGTCGATAATCGTAGACCTATGTGGGATAGCAGCTGGAGACTAGGAAAGGATGTGATGGCGGTACTGGTGTGAGAGATACCAGGAATCCATTGTTAGGTGCTCCAGCCGCCGCGATATAACTGAAAGATTGTTAAAAGCGGCGTAAAACCCCATTCAAACAAACAAACAAACAAATTAGATTCTCTGCCCTACACATTTAAAAAGGCGGGACAGATAAGTGGTCAAATACTTCAGTAGATGATATAATTATCAACTATTAATCAAATATTCTTTAGATCTTCTAGATTAGAAACAGATTAAATTGGTTAAATCTAAAGATGGCACCGAACAAGAAAAATGTCAGCTTAGTTTTAGGTAAAGTATAAGTAAGTCGGATATCTAACTCATTTTTTCATCAAATAATGATAAAGTAGTACCAAACAATGACGATAGTAGTAAATTAGTACATCAAAGTCTCAATAGTTCCCTCAAAGTTAAGAATTTTGACACAATATCCTTATTAACAAAATTTACTTTGGGAAAAGACTACATAATTAAAACCAAGTCAATGTGTAGAGAAAAGCACAAAAAGGAACTTTTCAAAAAAGTGTTTTCAAACCACTGCACAAAATATCCAGTTTCTGTAATCATCCTTTAGTGCTACTTTACCTTTTTGCATTACAATTTTAATGAGTAAAATCTTATTGAAAGATAATAATTATATCATTAATATTATCATAATTCATAGCAGCTTTAGATAGGTTAAATATGTGCTGTGCTAAAAGGGCTCACGATAAGCAGAGTGTGACTTTTGCTCTTTTTAAACTCAGTACAAGACGACAACATTGAAGTCTTGTCGGGCCGTCATAGCGCAGTTGGTAGCGCGTCGGACTATCATTCAAAGGGTCCCGGGTTCGATCCCCGACGGCGGCAATACTCTTTCCGACATTTGTCTACCACCAATGGGCAGATAATCGTAAGCCTATGTGGGATAGCAGCTGGAGGCTAGGAAAGGGTGAAGTGGTAGTACTGGTGCGAGAAATACCAGGAATCTATTGTTAGGTGCTCCAGCCGCCGCGATATAACTGAAAGATTGTTAAAAGCGGCGTTAAACCCCATTCAAACAAACAAATTAAGTCTTGTCGGTAGCATGTATGGCTCCGAATCATAGGGACCAGGATATGATACACACATGACAATTGTCTCCCATCACTGGGCGCATAGTCGCAAACCTAGATGGGATTAGCAGCTGGAGGCTCGGAAAGGATGTTGTACCATTTGATAGAGAAATACGAGGAATCTGTGGGTAGGTGCTCAAACCTCAGCGATTTGTTTAATCAGGCATTTCAAACTCGTGAAAAATTCAAAGAAAAAGCAGACGTCAATTTTAATTGGTATTTCTTTATCTTGTCTGTTGAGTAGATTATGAAAAATTGCTGGTAATTTCTTATACTCTATAATGTTTAACATACCTCTTTATTGAGACGTAAAAGAGAAGGAACGTATGGGAATCGGTAAATTTGCGAGCTCACATTACCTGTCTCAGAGTCCTATTAAATCAATATATTATTAGATACGAACAGTGCATTGTAGACAACTCTACAGATTGAGTTAAGAGGCGTATTGGTTTCCTGTATCCTATCTGTTTATCCGTCTGTTTGTCTGTTGGATTTTAAGAAAAAAAAAACTAGCATTTACAATTAATTTATGTCATTTGAGATACAATGCTTATATGTAGCATAATGATTGATCTTATCTTTAAACATCCGCAGACACAAAGGTTAGGGTCATTTGAAAAGGGCAAGATTATTTGGCAAGGTCAAACTTCTCAAAAAAAAACTTAACCAGAAAACATATCATATATAATTTATTCAAGCCTATTCAAGAATCAATGCTCGTATATGGCATGATGGTAAATCTCATCGATATATATCCTCAGATACCAAGGTCATGGTCATGTGACAAGGTCAAAGCGACTTATCAAGGTCATATTTCCGATAAAGCTGTTACGGTTGCATTGCGCTACAAACATATCTTGTTAATATCTAAGGTTTAGATATATATGAATTATCAGAACAGTTGAAACTTTTTGTTATATCCATGTTCCTTACAAACAAAGTTACTCATGAGTGAAAAACTTAATGAAAGGGTGTTATTCTATGGCAGTCGACTTAAGTGAATAATATAAATTCGTTACAATTGATAAATCGCGATGCCAGTCAAAAAACGCCAATCAAATCATTCATTCAGCACGGAATTAAGAATTGAACTCTGACGATGGCGGCCATTTTCGTAAAACGTTTTCGGTGGTTTGGCGACTTAAACGACGAAACTACAACTTATTCAATTTGTAGTTACGACGTTAAGGTCGCCAACCAACAATTCTTCCTATTTGTAATATGCTACTGGCCATAATTTTTATGAAATAATGTCGTAAAACTTCGAAGCGGAACTTCTTGTCGGAGTCAATTGGAGGGGCCAATATAGTAAGTGGGCGGGGGCCAGCGATTGGTCCATTGTTGTTCAACATACAAATAAAGGAAAAACCGAGAACAGTTAAGGGAATTACGGACATGCGTCAACTAGACAAAAATATTGTATGTTGGTAAAGCTTCTTTTAAATCTAAAAAAAAAAAAATGGAAATTGGAATTGTTCACGTAACCTTTTTTAGAGTACACAATAGAGCCTTTAATATACAAATGGCATATTCGTTTGCCTTAGATTAAAGATAAACGTCCTTTATTTAATTTGTTACTACTTATATTGTTATATGATAAATCGGGAGGAAAAAATAGCCTATTTACCCAACAATTTAATAAGGATTGGCGGCCATGTTGTTAACAAGCAGATAACTTAGAATTTTTCGAATTTCCTTTGGCAATACTTGGTTGTTCAATCTGAAGCCTGATGTATATTTGACGAAAATTTCATACTCGAAAATAAGTTCTCTTCAACAAATGTAATACAATTTCAGTAAATAATAGTTTCAACCAGAAAATAAAAAAATCTGACAGTCGCTTAACGTATACGCAAGTGAACATTTTTCGATCCAAGGTATCGAATGTTTAACCCTTGTTCAGTCCCTAGGTTTTACTTCCGTTGGATTTTATACTTGAAGGAAATTGTTGGAAAAGAAAAAAATACTTATAACAATCAATATTCTTCAATATTTTCTACATCATTGGAATTAAATGTTCAAAGTAGGCTGATTCTTTTATTGGTTTTATCAATTGACATTCAGTTCGTACAGAACAAATCAAGCGAGTTCAGTGACGTAGAAGTCTTAATAAGCAGCTTTTTTCTGTTGTTCTGATATTGATTAGAAATTATGATGATAATGAAGCAATTTTACGATCAAAAAGACATTCTTTACTATTCGTTTTTTTAGCTCACTTGAGCACAAAGTGCTCATGGTGAGCTTTTGTGATCGTTGAATGTCTGTCGTCCGTCGTGCGGCGTCAACAATTGAAGTATTTACATTCTAGAGGCCACAATTTTGACCTAATCTTCATGAAACTTGGTCAGAATAATAGTTAGGTCATGAGGATAAACCCTATTGATTATGGGATGGTTCTATTTGAAAACACACGAAAAGGAGCATGAATGACAATTTCTTTGTTTACACTCTAGAGGCTACAAATATGGCTAAATCTTCATGAAACTTTGCCAGAATAATTATTAGGACATACAGATGAACCCTATTGATTATTAGAAGCATCTTTCTGAAAACACAGGAAAGGGGCCTTAATGACAATTTCTTTGTTTACTCTCTAGAGGCCACAATTTTCGCTTAATGTTCATGAAACTTTGCCAGAATAATTGTTTGATCATGAGGATGAATCTTTTCAATTATTCGAGGATTCCATCGGAAAGCACAGGAAAGGGGCCTTAATGACATTTTTTTCCGTTTACAGTCTTGAGGCCACCATTTTGGCTCAATGTTCATTAAACTTGGTCAGAATAATTATTAGGTCATAAGGATGAACCCTATTGATTATGGAATGGTTCTATCGGAAAACACAGGAAACGGGGCCTTAATTACAGTTTCTTTGTTTACAGTCTAGAGGCCACAATTTAGGCTCAATCTTTATGAAACTAGGCCAGAATAATTATTACGGCATAAAGATGAACCCTATTGATTATGGGAAGGTTCTATCTATCAGAAAACACAGGAAAAAGGGCCTTAATGATAATTTCTTTGTTTACTTTCTAGAGGCCACAATTTTGGTTCAATCTTCACGAAACTTTGCCAGAATAATTGTTAGGTGATAAGGATGATCCCTATTAATTATAGGATGGTACTTTTGGAAAACACAGGAAAAGGGGCCTTAATGACATTTTCTTTGTTAATGCTCTAGAGGTCATCAGTGTAGCTCAATCGTCATGTAACTTTGTCAGGATACTTGTTAGGTCATACAGATGAACCTTATAGATTATGGGAACGTTCTATAGGATAACACAGGAAAAGGGGCCATAATGACAATTTCTTTGTTTACAGTCTAGAGGCCACAGTTTTGCCTCAATATTCATGAAACTGATTATAGTTATTTGTCTCTAGTTGCATTTTTTTAACAGCAGACAGTTCAGGTGAGCGATCTAGGACAATCATGGTCCTATTGTTTATTGTTGTTGTTTCCATAAAATTTATTTACGTAGAGAACCGTATTTTGACTAACTTATTATTAGGGTACAGTATTCAAACATAGTCGTTTTCAATGCGTTGTAATGAAATTACGGGGAACTATTTGGTTATCAAAACCATTCAATGGAAGGATTTAATTCGCTCTGTTATATTGGGTGTAAATTTCTAAAAATTTCATTCACCAAAACCTGCATGTCTGGTACCCATCTTTGTATGGAATCTTCACACGGACTTCAATGAGAATTTATGGATCGCGTATGACATCAAAAAGTCAATAGACCATTCAAATTATTGGGTTAGACCGGAAGTGAACTTTGAACTGTAACATTAGTTGATAGTTGTGTGCGCATTATTGTTTGTTTTGCGAGTTATTGAAGCTGTTGTTTCGACGTTACGGTGTTTGATATCTTAGTCAAACTTAATGACGCCCGTATGTCTCGGTTTCATTCAAAATTGCTCTTTTATCATTCCAATCATATCATTTAACTCACTCATTCAAATCGTTGAAAACATTCCATAACTTGATTCACATCACTCAAACAAACGTTGGCTTACCTTTATTTTTGAAGTATCCGATTGATACGAGTTAATAAACAAGTATATGTAAAGGAAGTCATTATATGTTGTCCATTTCAATCAAATCGCTCTTTTCGTTTAAAACTTTCATATTCCATTCCATTCAAAAATTAATTCAGAAACATTTACTTTGTCCATTTCATTAATTTCTTTAATGTATCTTTGACTTTGAGTTGACACGTTCAAGAAATTTAGAATGAAAATTGACATCTATCCCATTGTATTTTAAGATTTTAAAAAGAAAATATTATCATCATTCTGTTGACAAAAAAGCAACGAGCATAAGACTACTGATCGAAGAATACTTAAATTCATTTGTCCGTGTTTGCAAATTACTAAAACGTATATGCCTTCTAGTTCTGAGAAAGTCTGTGGAAAAAGGATCAAATATTTATTTTGAATCTTTGTACATACAGTTTTCGGTCCATACGTCGCTGTACCCCAGAATATGCTATTTTTCATCCTTTGGTCTTTGCTTGAAAGGGGACGACCAATGTTTGACACTGAAAAGATATGAATGGTAGACATGAGGATCAAACAAAATATAAAAATATATCGCCCAACTGATATTGGCAGCTCTCGGGTTTATGGTGGTAGTTTGAAGAAATTTGAAAGAAAACCGCGAGGGAATGTTTTATGCAAAATTTGAAAGCTCTTAGCAAACAATGGCTAATAAGAAGGGCATTCTAAATATTTTCTTAATATCTCTATGTATGATCTTGGCATCATCAACGTGGGCTGTCGCAGATCATTGATTATATGAATTAAAGTGGAGTACTAATAAAGTGATTATGTATGCAAAATTTGAAAGATCTATGCCTTTTTGCTTGGAAAGAGACATTTACAAACCTCCTTCTTTATCTCTATGTAAAATTCCGAAAACATACAACGCAAGACTTTTGTTGATTCCAAGCGTTATATTTTGAATTACTTTTGAAGTGGTTCACTAGTAGAAACAGCCTCCTAAATTTAAAAGTTTCAGGTGTTTTTGTTTCGCAGAAGAGTATTTGTGAAGATTTCCGTATTTTTGTATCCTTGATCTATCCGAAAAACCATTACATAGGGCTTAAATTGACCATAGAAAATGTGTTTGGTAGAAAACAATAAAGCAATGCTGCATGCAAAATTTAGAAGCCCTGGTCTTTTTAGTTTGGAAGGAGATAGAATTTAGAACCTTCTTTATCTTATGGAACACATTTGTTTGTTTGTTTATAGGGTTTTAACGCCGCTTTAAACAATTTTTCAGTCATATCGCTGCGACTGGAGCGCCTACAAATAGATTCATGGTATATTTCGCACCAGTACTACCATAACACCCTTCCCTAGCCTCCAGCTGCTATCCCATTAAGGTTTACGATTATCCATCCATTCTAAGAGACAAATGTCTAAAAGGCTATGTGCCGCCGCCGGGAATCGAACCCATGACACCCAATTATTGAAGATCGGGAGTCTGATGCAGCTATGAGGCTGGCCACCAGTAAACATAGGGCTTATGTTGACAATAGGAAAATAGTTTGAAGTATTTTGGCTGAAAACCGGCTTCATCCAACATCTATAGGCTCTAGGCCTTGATTTTGGAAAAGAAAAAATTCAAATATTTCCTTCAATATTCCCATGTGAAATACTAGTACCCACAACTAAAGGCCTACATTGATCCTAAAATAAAAGATTGTAATAAGGAAATGTTGTATGCAAAGCTTTAAAGATCTTTGCTCTAGGAAAGAAGATTTTCAAGCTTTCCTTCATTTACCCAAAGTTAAATAAAGGAACAAACACCACAGGGCTTATGTTGATCCATAGTTATAATAAGAAATATTTTGGTAAAGTACCATAAGTCAGTATGCAAATTAGAAAAGTTTAGAATATACGTTTTGGAAAATATGCTTTCTAAAGTTTTTCCTACTTCCATCTGGATACCAAAGTTAAATTTAATGTGTTTAGGTAACATCTATTAGGCGATAATAAATGAATGAGTTGAAAGCTCCAAGTCTGTAGGTTTCGGAGAAAAATATGTTTTCAGGGTTTGCTTTTACTCCGTTGCAATGGCAGCCTGAGTTCGTCATTGATTTAAACTCTTTTAAGTTTTTTGAAGGCATGACAAAAAACTAATATCTGTGAACTTTGGTTGGAACCCTTTGGTTACTTTAGGAGGAGAATATTTTTGTAAATGCTTACGGACAGACGGACAACAGGCGAATCATAATAATTCACGCCAAGTACTTCGTACCTAGGCGAGATAAAATGGGCCATGAAATTCAATTTCAGATTAAATTACCAGCTGGAACAAAGTCATTTGACATAGGACTTTCAAACTCTATACATATTTTCTATGATCCGGGGAGTTGTCCTATTGCTTTTTGGTTACAAAAGACAACAATTAAGGTCATATTAACTTTATGGGAGAAAAACTTAACATTACTGAAAGTACATCTACTTCAATACCATAAGGCACAGACTGTGGAATGGTCACTTTTTTGTCTTTTATATATAAAACAGACCTTTCACAGCTTTAGTAGTACATGTATGATCTTTCATTCTTAATTATTCAAAATCTATCAATCTTTCTTATCAAGGTTTGTATTGTGATATCAGGCAAAAACCTGGATCACAAGATTTTTTCATATAGATTTTGAGTGGAAGCAAACATTCGACGAATCGTATCCCCTCTTTTTCGTCGCTCTTAAATTTATTGGTGCTTGCTTTAACCTATGAAATATACTTATTACACGCAAGTCTTCCAATTTGTTAAAACTTTTTTTTTTTCCAAATTATGCATGAAAGCACTTGAAAATATGTATTCATTCGTGATCGAAGACCTCGGAGGGATATTCAAATGTATTCTTTATTAGAGACAGGTATTCGTGATAGTTCATTGCACCAAAAACAGCATAATTTTGAAACAAATGAATATCACAATAGGATAGATTTCCGCAAGAGTCTTTAAGGTTATCTTTTAAATTCATGTAAGATATAGCAACATCAATGGGAGTATCCTTGGTATTAAATCAGAAAGGATTTAGGTTGGATTTATCTAAACTATTACTAAATATGTATTGGTGTGTTTACGTGTACCTCCATCTTCTTTCACCTCTTGAACCTTGTTCCCATGCCAAAAGTCAAACCATGGCTTCTTAAGGTTTTTCTTCATTGAATTTTCAACTTTTTCTACTAAATCTGCTTTCGTGTCACAGATTCCTATTTCTTTGAGTGATCCCTTTGGATTCTGAAAATGAATTGATATGTTTGTACAAAAAAGGTATGAAAATCTGCGAAAAATTTGCATTTACAGTATTCACGAATGAGGTCAATAGGGTTAAGAACATAAATTGATCTAATTTAATGATTGCGGAGATATTTCATGTAAGACCTAAGCTTCCTTAAATCGAAGAACAATGGGAAACATAATGAAAAGATACGATTTAGTAGAGACAAGCATAGAGTGAAAAGGGACAGCGAGTCACTAAACTTGTTTTCATTTTTATGTGTCTAAGTATTTCATTTCGAAAAACACATTAGGTTTTGAATACCGTTGTGCTGAAGAAATATCATAAATCTAACTATCATCTTTAAATGTAACAACTTGCATAATTTCAATATTTGTAGATGTTATTGTAGCTGCTTATAGTATATAAAGCATATTTTGCACCACAAGTAAATGGGAAAAGGTACAATAACCTTCGCAAGGTGATATGCGCAGATGGTTCTGGGATGTGAATACAAGGAAGCTTACTTCTACACAATATCACTCGAATGATTCAAAGACAAGAGTGTCTTAAAAGAAGTATAGTATAGACTTGAGACTGTAACCTCTATCAGCATTTCAACACACTTGACAGGTTGTCTTCAGTAATTCTCATTTCATTAAGCAATATCTTTTTATCCTAATTTATACTCATGTCTTTTAATTAAATGGCTTTATTGGCCTTGTAAACACGATGCTGCTAAAAGAGCACTACGCTGGTGTTTTGGTAAAAGTAGCCGTGTTGATTCTTACAATTACATTATTCTATATTTAAGAGATGAAGAGAATATTTTTTTGTTTTCATGGAGGTATGAACCGAAAAAACTAATCACACTGTATGAATACGCGAAGCGGATTCATACATAAGTGTGATTAGGTTTTACGGTTCATACCTCCATGAAAACAAAAAATATTCCCTTCATTTCTTATAATTTAAAAGCATCGAGCGAAAAAAGCAAAACTTTACAAATTTTGATACCTTTTTGTAGAGAACTATTTTGTGCGTAAGCATACAAAATGGATGCGTGCTCAAAATTGTGTTCATGGAGGTATGAATTAAATTTTTCGACCAATCATATCGCTCGTTTTTGATAGACGAAACTAACAATTAAATTTGATATTGAACAATGCTCTGTTTCAACTTTGAAATGGAATTTATGGCGAATGTAACTCAACTTTCGATAAAGATAGCATCAACATATACTCTCTACTGGTAACTATGTATCATATTTATAGCATAAAGAAATCGATATAATAGGGTAAATTAACTGGTTCGGAAAAGTTGCTTTATATTTTCCGACAATTTAATATTCTTTTACAAAGACAGTCTCTGGGTATGATCGAAGCTTTTACTAGATGTATGATTTCATGCAGAAAATATGCTCATACATAATTTATTATTTCATAAAGGTAAAAATAACTTCAATCAACAGTCAACGAAATTTTGCCTATATATTAAAAGATAAACAGATAGAGAGGATTGTGAATTATCATCCCCTACCTTTGCAACATATGCATAAATTGCTTGAACTATTTCATCAATAGACTGGTCCAGTTTGCTTTCGTTGCAAAATGCCTTTATAGGAATCATTATAGAAGTATAGAATGAGTCTTGTACAATCTGAAAAAAACAAAACAAAACCAAAAAAAAAAAGAAACAAGAGGACCATTATGGTCCTAAATCGCTCCCCTAAGTATGATGGTTCATGGCTTTTTGTATAATAATTTTGGAGAAGATGTTTAAGGATTTCTCTTTTAATCCTAGGTATATTGATGATCCCACCATATAGCTCTAATTTCCTGAATATGGTAATGCTTTGAAGTATAGACATCAAAACACACCAAGTACAAAAAAGCTCTAGGCCTAATGGTTTAGGAGAAGAAGGTTTTCAAAGATATAATTATTTGTTTCTAACTAGAATTAGGTATCGCACAGAAAAGGGCTAATTTTCAGAATATCGTTATTCTTTGAAATATTTTGGTAGAGGGTCAATAGTTGATGATATGAACCAAATATCAAAGCTCTAGGCCTAATCGTTTGGGAGAAGAAGGTTTTCAAAGATTTCCTTCTTTATTCCTTTGTAAAATCAGGAATCGCACAGAAAAGGGCCAGTTTTCAGAATACAGTTATTCTTTGAAGTATTTTGGTACAGGGTCAATGGCTGATGATATGTATTAAATATCAAAGCTCTAGGCATTATAGATTTGGAGAAGAAGATTTTCAAAGATATCCTTCTTTATTCCTTTGTAAAATCAGGGATCGCACAGAAAAGGGCTAATGTTCAGAATACAGTTATTCTTTGAAGTATTTTGGTAGAGGGTCAATAGGTGATGATACACACCAAATATAAAAGCCTTAGGCCTAATAGATTTGGAGAAGAAAATTTTCAAAGATTTCCTTCTTTATTCTTTTGTAAAATCAGGGATAGCGCAGAAAAGGGCTAATTTTCAGAATATCGTCATTCTTTGAAGTATTTTGGTAGAGGGTCAATAGATGGTGATATGTACCAAATATCACAGCTCTTGGCCTTATGATTTAGGAGAAAAAGATTTTTAAAGATTTCCTTCTTTATTTCTTTGTGAAATCAGGGATCGCACAGAAAAGGGCTAATTTTCAGAAAATAGTAATTCTTTGAAGTTTTTTGGGAGATGGTCAATAGGTGATTATACATGCCAAATTTTAAAGCTCTAGGCCTTAAGGTTGGGGAGAGAAAATTTTTCAAAGATTTCCTTCTTTCTTTCTTTGTGAAATCAGGGATCGCACAGAAAAGGGCTAGTTTTCAGAATATCGAAATTCTTTAAAGTATTTTGGTAGAGGGTAATAGGTGATGATATGTACCAAATATCAAAGCTCTTGGCCTTATGGTTTAGGAGGAGAAGATTTTTAAAGATTTCCTTTGTAAAATCAGGAATCGCACAGAAAATGGTTAATTTTAAGAGTATAGTTATTCTTTGAAGTATTTTGGTTGAGAGTCAATAGGTGATAATATGTACCAAATATTAAAGCTCTAGGCCTTATGGTTTTGGAGGAGAAGATTTTTTAATAATTGTTTTCGGACGGACAGAGGAACAGCCGGACAGACGGACGCCGGACAATTACCGATCACAATAGCTCACCTTGAAAAAATAAAAACAGATTACTACAGTGTTTAAGTGTTTCATTCCAATGACACGCTATTTCCAATTTTGAAAAAGTTTAAATTTTTCGTGACTTTTGATAGTTTAGAAAGCTTTAGGGGCAGTGTTTACCAAACATTCTAATTTACAAGTCCAGTGAACATGCCATGTGGGAGCCCTTCGTAAAAAGCATTAATTGGATTAGTAAATACAATCTTAGAAAGACGCCGATAATGTTAAAAGCTCTCATCATACCCTTCAATATCATCCTATTTAATTCAATTATTGCCAACATATCATGTGGCATTCGATATCAATAAATTCGTTAACAAACTTAATTGGTATCTTTTTACAGAAAAATCTTTCTAACTCGTTTTTCTTCATCATAGTTATAAACATTCATATCAATAAATTCTTACTTTTAGACCAGATTTTAGTGCTTCAACGTGTGTAATGTCTTTTCCGGTCGGTAAATAAACTAGTATAATACTCTGGCAAGGTAGATTTCCTGGTTGCAGCAGCAACGGTTTTTCAGACACAAGTTTTCCCTTGCTTTTATATTCATCTTCTATTGCCTTTCCACCTGAAGTAAATGTTTTTCACTATTTACGAGACAGATGTACAGAAAAATCTTCTCTATAACTGAAATATCCATCGATGATGTAGAAAACCCCAGAGGGTTTTTTTTTTGTTTTTTTTTTTTTCAATATTGAAACTCTTTTTATGGATCAACTTAACACATAGTAATGTAAAAGGGGGGTTTACGATAATTTTCTATTGTAGAAGCATAGAACAATTTCAAGTTTAAGTTTTAGTATAGTTATTTCAGACTGAAAGATACAAGAGTAGAACCCAACCCCTCCTGTGCTGGCCTTTTTGCCTTCTTTAAAAATATTCGCGAAAGAATTAAAAGGTAACGAGTGTGTGTAATAATATCGAGTCAGTAGAATATTTACGACTCCATTCGAAAAAGCACTAGGTTTACTTTTGAGCTTTGATCTTTTTACCAGGAATTTAAAACCTCGCGAATATGATTTATTGCTGCTGTTGTTGTCTTTGCATAACAAGAACTTATACTGAACAAGCTTGTGGAATTATATGTTACTCTGCCTCATTGTATAATATAAAAACAAGTTTAAGAGCAAGTGCTGTTAATTCCGATATTCTCTATAGGAATTTATGTTAAGATAGCTCTTACTTTTTTCGATAGCTTAACTCAAATAAATTGACGAAAAAATAGCAGTGCGTTATTATCATCACCATAGCATTGTCAAGTTTTAGTCCCCTGCATATTTAATGTCTTTTGTACGCCTACGAACAAAGGAATTTAATTCTTTTTTGCTGGAATCGTGATTGGTGCGCAACGGTGTCATTAAAGGCATTTGTTGTGACGTTGTGAACATACCCGAGAACTATTTCAAAAGATCATTTACTTTAGAATTATGTCAATTTCGGCTTTGACGTCAAGGTGCCCAGCACACATCGCCCTTGCGTTGCTTTGGTGATGATTAATCTCTCACACGATTGATATTTAAAGTCAACTATACATAATGGTTATGACTATCCTTGTACAAATCAGCAAGTTAAATAAACGAATTAAAGTGGCACTTTCCTGACTATCCCCCGTAGTCCAGATGACAAAACATGGAATTCGTGACAGACAAATGTACGCTGTCATAATCTGAATTTTCCATGAAATGGGGAGACATAGATCAACTCTGTGTAAAAAAGCTTCGACTCTGTGTTACAGTTCATTGTTTGGGAATTGATTTAAAAAATGTAGCTGTCCTTGCCTTAGTCATATTTGCATTACTATCAATCAACTTACAGAGAAAAATGTTAAAACCAAGCATGTGATATCTCAAAACCAGTTCCAGATTTAATCTGTGGCAAAAGCACTAGATGGTTGCAATTGATTTTATTGTCATTGGTGTTGTACAAAAATAATTTTATTACCTATAGATTAAAATAATCGTAAAATCATTTACCTTAACTAAGCTAGGATATTTGAATGGACCAAGAACTGTTCATTGGAAATGGAAATGACTCGATAAAAAAATGAAGTCAGAGTTGCGGTTGTAGTGAACTGCACACTCTCTTCTTAGTTAAAACATATCTGCGAGATTTCACAAAATTCTATTTAAAACTTTATGGGATATGGAGAGGACCAGAAAAAATCCTGAAGAATTAAATTGCACATAACTCAACGTTCGCGAACTTAGAGTTATGTTTCCCATGCACTTTACACCTTTTCAGAGGTTATAGAAGAGTGCAACATTTTCTGAAATTCTTACTTGTGAATGTAACGAAGAGAAGGTTGTTTCTGTTTGCAATACAGACAATCAATGAGATAAACATTTGTGCCCGATTCATGATTTTAGGAGATAATCAAAGTACTGAAAGTACGGTAAGCTAGCAAAGTATAGTTAAATTAACGAGGTTAAAGAAACCCATGAGTTAATCCAATACAACAAGATAAAATCTTAGACTGGTTCAAATTTTCAATTCGAAAGAAGTTGCAGACGACAATTTCAAATTGGTTGAATTAAGATAGTCCCTACCTTGTTTGGTATAAACAACGAAGAAAATGCTTGCTGCAAGAAATTTCTTCATTGTCCACAATGTTTTCTACAAAAAGTGAGATGCTTAAAAAGCGGAATTGAGTGGGAATTGGTTAGATAGCAATCTTTTGAAAAAGTTCTCTATAATTTGAATAGAGTTTGCAATATTCCTACACAATAACTAGTTTTTATGGCGTATGCATTCAATGGATTTAGTGGTTAAGCCTCCAGTGGCAGTCTGCACTCGTTGAACTTTCAGAAGACCTCAGAATTTCGTCTGTTAACGTAAGCTATCAAAGCTGACGCTTTGCTAGCTAAAGAGCAGATATGAAATTTTGTATGAAAAAAGTGCAATTATTCTAAACTAATGATGCAAGTGTTATGGTTCTTGCACACTGCAATCCTCACAGTGCTAAAAACATCTTTTGAAATATTTTTATGAAATCCTACCTAGGCTTAAGGAAATATAGAGCGGACAAGAAATTAGTAATAGGCAAATAGATCGACTGGCTGACATACGACCAAACTGTCGAAATAAGGTAGTTCCTCGGCTCTTCTCTCGCTTCACTTAAAAACGGTGTATTTTTATCGGCCCAAGACGGGTATTTGGTATTTTGACTTAAAAAATATGGAAAATACGTAATATCTTTGTCTATTTTTGCACTGTGAAACATATTACCATAAATGTCGTTTATAACTACTCTTGCTTACCTAGAGTAATAACTTTATTTGTCACCGGAGATTTCGCCTGTTTAAGATTGTCAGAGTCAACTGGTACAACAATAGCATCTACTCTACATTGTGTAATATCACAGCATATGGGTAGGCACATGGTTCCAACACTCGTATGTAAAGCGACACCACTAATATTTTTGTGTATTAGTGATGGGACAGTCTCTATATCTATCGTAGCCGGGTGTTTCCGTATGACCCATTTGACAATATCTTTTATTTCTTCTCTATGTACGGCAAGCCAGGGTTTAGATAAACGAAACCAGTAAGATTTAATGTCCCTAGCTTCTTGAAGAAGTTCATCCTCTAGCTTTTTCAAGGAAGCTTCCGTTGATTTGATAACAATCTTGACAGGTCCACCGAAGTCTTGGTTTCTGTCATCATATTCAAGGTTGAAAGGGTCTGTGCAAAACTTTTCACACCACGTTTCTATGTATTCTAATACATCCGGGCTTAAAATGAAAGATGTAGCTGTTTCGGGGGTTTCAGCTAAAACAAACTTTAGACTTTTTTCTGCTTCTTTAACATCGCTTTCTGTGCCCGATATGACCAATTTTTTACCCTTTTCATCTAGTTGAATATGCAATGTTTCCTTTTGCATAGTTTCTATACATCCAACAATGTGTATATGACTTGGTGTCTGTGATATACTAAGAGAAATTTCATGGACAACACTGTTTATACATTTTTTAAATAGTTTACTTTTTTCCTCAAAATCTTCGTCCTTGTTTGTGCATATCCAAAGTTTGCAAATCATCTTTTCTATTCTAAAATGGTAACTTAGTTTCTCATTTTTTAAGGCTCTCTGTAGGTTTTTGGCAAATTTATCGTCTTGTAGAAACTTCACTTTACCTTCTGTGAGAGGCTCATGAAGTTGGCTCATATGAATAGCCAAGCTACAGATGCTTTCTTTTGCATTTTTAACTTCAGCTTCGGGACCTTGCAGTTCGATCTCGCCCGTATCGGTCACTTTGAACCTCGTGTTAGAACATTCTGCCCTGACCGCATCTAGAAGACCTTCATCTTCTAAGGCGTGATATCTATACCTGTCAAGCTCGTCTTCTTGAATTGTCAGAGACGTCTTATTTGGTTGGTGTTTTTCACTGTGAATTTTTGCAATAATGGTATCCAGCAAATCGTCAGTGGATGCTATAACCTTTATTGTATTTTCTCGTCTATTTCTCTTGATCACAAAGTTACCACCAATGCGCTTTAGATTTTCTTTCAATTCATCTAGTCTTTTTATTGCTGTTTCATAACCCTTTTTGTCTAACTTAATCTCCTCAGTAAGAACTGATTTGTCAAAATATGATTCCACTATTCCCTTAACCATGTCTTTCCAAAATACTCTTGTTTTGTGATCCCTGCATTTTTCTACATCAATTCGTATGATGATAAAAATATTGTCATTACTGCCTTGCTTAAACTCATCGTCTTGTTGTAGTATCAAAAATGCTGGAACCTGCTTGTTTATGGTACGTTCTAAGTCGGTACACATACTTTTATTTTCAAGAACAAACCTGAAATGAAATAATCAATAAAAACGTGTTAATGTATTTTATTTATAAGAGTAGATTTATTATTTATTCATTCATATTTCTACAAGAAATATATATATGTGTGTGTATATATATATAAATATATATATATAATGAAAACACCAGAAAGGTCTGAATACATTACTTTGTATATCTTAATAGAAAAAGAATATGGTATATCTCTCTCTGTGTCTTCAAGAGTCCCGGTTTACTAAAAGGTACATCCAGGAAGCAAATGAAAAAAGAGGCTAATGAGGACCCGTGTCTCTCTACTTGCTCGCTGAAAATAAGATGTTCCCTTCGTGTTGTTAGTCAAACAAGCATTTAAATAATCAAAATAATGAAGAAAATCTCGAGACCACACAATAAAAACATATGACATGCCTTAAGTAATTTTATACCCGTTATATGATGATAAATAATATAAGGTATAAAGGTATGTAGGTAATTTCTTGAAATAAATCAAAGGTTAAAGACGCCTTCACAAAGTTTAACTCAATGACCTGAAAAAGTTTTACATGGAAAATGATCACATGTAAGGTATGTTGTAATGAAAGTAATTTCATTTTAATAAGTAAAAATTAAGCTCAGCACACTACATCCTTAATCTGATTGAGTTCTTTATGAGATATAAGCATGAATAAAATATGAGCAATATCAAACCGCAGTGAATTCTTAAAAGTAGGACAAAGATCAGTGTCACATTATGAAAGCATACGGCCTGATCAAGGTCTGCGTAGAACCTGATCACAGAATTGTAAGATAAAAGCTATATCATTAATTCGGTCAAAGAAAACGTTATCATACTAGATGATCCTAAACACTGGTCACCTTTCTAGACGCAGATGAAAGTTTTATGGCTCATAACAATAGATCTTAACGGTAGGAAATATCAATAAAGATTTTTATAAGTTTATCAAAGGTCATACCTAAGATAATACGACCAATGTTCTTGATGTATGGTGAGGTCATCAAGCTAGTTGATGAGTTTACAACGAGAGTTTCAATAATCAATAGTTGTGAAATTTATTATGTAAACAAGGGTACTCTACTCAAAAGACCATTAGGCCCTCTTTTCTGGTGTAAATTGATGAAATTAACTAAATAACGACAGAACAAAAAGATCCTTATGATAGTCCTGTGACAGAGGATCCAATTACATAAATCCTAAACAGTGCACTTTATCGGTTTAACGAAGGTATTTGAACTCAACATTTATGAGCCCCTTTTCCGACGAAGACACAATTCGAAATGGACCGATTCTTATGACACGACGTCATAAACAGTAAAATTATTTATCGCAAGTTTTGAGACTTCCCCATGGAATTCGCAAACCTTAATGCATTTAGGAAGGTATTTTTGTTGAATTTTCATTGGGTCCCTTTCCAACATAACTAGACGGGATTGATCAAATTCCGAAAGAATTTATCCTTATGATGGTTCAATCATTCTATGGAAGATTGGGGAGAATGTAAAGAAACTATAATATTTATGGTGTTGATAAGGGTATTTTAATCGAGTTTTCATAAGGCCCCTTTGTCGTACAGGCATTTTAGTCAAGTCTGAAGAGAATATGATGAAAACTGTGGGTTTTATAAAGCCTCTTTCTTGTATTACTTGGTGGAATTGATCAGATTTTGAAAAGAACAATTTCTTATGATGGCACAATAATTCTGTATGCCGCCGTCATAGCGCAGTTGGTAGCGCATCAGACTCCCATCTTCAATCATGGGGTGTTATGGGTGCAGTCCCCGAAAGGGGGAAATAATTTTTCCGATATTTGTTTCTCACCAATGGGTTGATAGTCGTAAAGCTAACTGGGATAGCAACTGGAGGCTAGGAAATGGTGTAATAGTAGTACTGGTGAGAGATATACCGCCGCGATATGACTGAAAATTGTTGAAGCGGCGTTAAACTTACCAAGTAAACAATGATTCTTTACAAGAGAAGAAAATCCATTGAAAGGTGTGAAATCGATTGCATTAACAAGAACAAGTTGACGGTCGCTCTGGTGGACGGACAGATTCACAATAGGGTGAACGTGAAACACACATTCACCATAATTTTTCTGGCCTTCGGCTATTATGGACAAATATCCATATTTCTATGCCCTAGAATTACCTTGAAATTTTGCCCCGACCTAGATTATATATTTAAATGAATTAGTACTAGAAAATTCCTTTGTCCAAAGAGATATACACTTTAAATATTTATGCACTTTCATTTCCCATTCAACAGGTTATGGATGAAAAAATTTTGCCTTTCAATTTCCATTTTTTCTAACTTAAATATTTTCAGATATTTGAAAGAAGTCTGATTTTGTAATTAAAATGACTGTTCATAATTTAAAAAAAAGAAAGCAAAAATACTCAGCGTCACGTAACGCCAAATGAGTCAACAATTCGCGTTCGAATGGAACTGTAATTCACCGGGTAACAACGATGTATTTCGATTCCACCAAGTATTTCATTATTTGTTGGTTACATTACGTATCAGTTACACCAGTGGCTTCGCTAGGAATTTCGTCATTATCGACTTCACTCGAAGCCGAACGACCTCACTCGTTCATTTCGATGACTCAAAGTAGGGCATTAGGTGTATACCATATCACGATGCAATTAATATACAGTTTAGCACATTTAACACGAAAAACGTACAGTTACCGTAAAAATTACTCGAATAAGAATTATAAGAGGCAGATATTTTTCCTTCATCAAAATTTCATGAAGATATATTAAAGTGTCGCTTTAAAGTGACAGGTTACATTGTTCTCGTCACTTGGAAAACATATGCGACCACATTTCTGGTTAATATTTATGTTCAATCATATCGTCGGTGTAATTCTAAATCCTTGCTACTGTCGCTTTCATTTAACTGTAGTTACAATGTGAAAAATTTAAATCGACATCATGTTTGCGGACAATCAGACCGGTATTGACAATATGTCTAAATACCCGATGGGGGAATAGCAATACTACTTATATCGTGTGAGTATATTTAAGAAGACATACTTTAATCTATCTTGGTCTATATCCGAAATGACTAGGTCTGTGTCATCAAAAACAGGTTTGTTTCCATAGTTGACAGCTTCTCCTAGTTCCCTGTACCAAGGAAGAATATGAACTTTGACACCGTCGATATCGAGTTCCCGCCTCAACCAAACCCTCCTAGCATCTAAAAAACACAAAATATAGATATCTTTATGGGTCTCAACTTTTGGTTTTATTATCTCGTACGATTCAGAATCCTCGATTTCCTTAATCTACCAATATAAAAATATATTGATTGACGGTAAATCTATATGTAACTAAAAGATGAAGTTGTTTAAGTCTTGGGCTTGGTGGCATAGCTTATCACTTCATTTTCGGCTAAAAAATGGACATTATATAGGTTAATAATTGAATTGTTTATTGTAACGCGCTCAAAGTATACTAGTAAGCACACAATGCACTCAATCTTCAAGGATATTCGAGAGCAGTAAACGCTTCGCAACAGGACATCCCTAATCTTATCCAGATTTTTTTAAGACACTGACAAACGAATTAATGATCAATCTTCCATTTCGAGTGTTTTTCACGAAAACAACAACAACAACAACAAAGAGGCACAATCCCGGCCTATAACACGTTCTCCCTACCTTCGACATTCTTGTATTGTATTATCCAGCATCGTGAAACGTTTTCACCTTTCTGTATGCCATTTCTCTGAATCTCTCCACCTCCTGTTTGTTGCTTGCGTCTAAAAGCTTCCTCGATCGTATGATGACTAAGTTCTCCCTCTTTATATAGAACTTGAATGGTGTCAAACATCCCTATCTTTATGCTGCTGACAAATGTCTTTTTAAATGCTACTTCATCTGACAAAAAAATGAATATCTTTATTATACAGATTAAATTAATTTTAGCAAGCTTTTCATCCACATATTATTATTTTCACAGTTTCAATTTAACGTATACTGATTTATATTGGAGCTTGTAGGGAAGTCCGAAGCAGTAAGCATCGCACACAGATAGATTGTGTTAACTTAAAAGTGGGCGCAAGAATCATGAATGTCACGTGTACTGTAAAATCTATATCTCTTATAGAGTAGCAAATCATTTACTTGTACAGCGTAATGACCGGAATCCAAAAAACGGATAATGTCTTTTCTAAAAGACGTCATACGACGAAAACTGGACATGCCATTAGAACAAGGCCAAAAAGTTATTTGTGTGCTTCAAGCTGACGAAACATTCATTCGTTGATTTATTTATTTGGCAAATCAGCATTTGATTTGAATACATAATTGTAAAAATTATGCTCACAGGAATAAAGGTAGAAATCGCATAAAACTCATTTAAAGGAATTGACCAAACGCGGCTGTCAATCAAAGAAAAAACGGAAAATCAAATAATTCATTCTGACAAGAAGTGAAATTTGAACTCCAATTTTGGCCGACATTTTTGATAAGAATTTTAGTTGGTTTGGTCACTCAAACGTCGTTGCTACAGGTTATTCAGCTTGACTGCCCTTGATCTGTACTCACCTATTTAAAAGATGAAGAGAATAAAATGTTTCATCGAGGTATAATTTAATTGTTAGTTTCGTCTATCAAAAACGAGCGATCTGATTGGTCGAAAAATTTAATTCATACCTCCATGAACAAAATTTTGAGCACACAGCCATTTTGTATGCTTCCGATTAAAAAAGTTCCAAACAAAAAGCTATCAAAATTTGTAAAGTTGTTGTATTTTTCGCTCGATGCTATTAAATTATAATAAATGAAGAGAATAATTTTTGTTTTCATGGAGGTATGAACCGAAAAAACTTCGCGTATTCATACAGTGTGATTAGATTTTCGGTTCATACCTCCATGAAAACAAAAATATTCTCTTCATCTCTTAAATGAACCGAAAAAACTAATCACACTGTATGAATAAGCGAAGGGGATCCATACATAAGTGTGATCAGGTTAACGACACTTCATTTTGAAAGGCGATGGTCACAGTTATCTGGGATGTGAAAGATTTTCTGATATTTGATTATAATTGAAAAGGGTCGCACTATAACCGGGAGGTATCATGCAGACTTTATGACGCAGTCGGTGAAAAATGCTCCAGTACAGTCCACGTTTTCCATGCTTGTTATTCTGGTATGTGTTTTCAAACTGGATGAGAGTCCAGCTTGTTTGCTTGATATAGCACCCTCTGATTGTTATCTATTCCTTAAAGGTAGGTATCAATGTTTTTTTTCATGTCACAGATAGTAATTATTTCATTTCCTCTAATAAACTATTTGAATACAATATGCCGCAAAGTAGTTTTGCAAAAATCTGAGGTCGCTTATCAGAAAAAAGCAGGGTATTTCCCTAATAGCCTACGTAGGCTATTAATCTATTTTCAGATTAATCCGAGACAGTTGCGAAGATTATAGGGCATTCACGTGGCGCGAATAACCGTTGGAACCTTGCATTTAGTAATTACACCAAACCAACGTCATTGTTACGTCATCAGGAGTTATGTTCGCTAGCCGGTCTGTAAACATCAGTCCAAAACTTTCGTAAGCGCTATTACGAATTTAAACACTTACCGTAGTTTAGCGCTTAGTCTTTCATGTGATATGATTTATGACGTTGCCTGTTTCGCTAGTAAATTTGTTACGTTCATTTGACTTTGGGTCATATGCAAAAGAGGTCATTCGATGTCGACCGCCAAATTCAGTGAGAACTAAAAATAACATGGGTTTCCGCTGAACCTTTCCGATATAACCACAAAAAGCCACTTTAGGTCTATTAGATTAGCACTAAGACAACACCTGACCTAAGTTAAAGTATTAAATGTTCGTTTTAGTTTATTTTTCGGCACTTGGTATTTTTTTCTTATCTAGGTTTCAGAAACATCGATACCTCCCTTTAAGATGAAAAAAGGAAACAAAAATACCTCAGCGGCCAACATTTTCTTTCTAACGATGGGGCCAAACAAGCTTTGGTCACATTTTTTGGGACCCAATATTCCACCTTCTAAGGGGACGGTATTTTTATGGTTCAACGCCGTTGGAAAAGTGTGTAAACTTGCAAGGTGACTACGTTGACAAATAAATAAAAACTACTTCTCGTACACGTACTTTTCAACTACCCCTCGTAAGTAACCAGGGAATGGTTTATCATCTAAAGAAAATCGTTAATCATGTATCATACATCTATGGCACAATTCTTTACCATCAATGGAAACACGATCAATTTTTGGCGTATGTAGCAGTTTGGAAAAAAAGACCCTAATAAGGATCGAGTTGTTTATTGAAAATTTTTATTACTTCAGGTGCAATGCATCAAGAAAAGTGATTTCCATCGTATTGTATCATTTTAAGACTAAAGGCATTTGTCACATTTCAAGATCATGTGGATCGTAGTTAAAGATACTTGCATTTTCCTATGAGAGGAATTTGTCTTAATGTAACGCGCTAGGCTCCAATGTCATGGGTCACTGATTCAATGTCGCGATTATCCAGTTATTCGGATGAGAATTTAAACCATTACAACACAGTGAAATTATAGACCGGTCCAAACTGAAAGAAGGTGCAGACGATAATTTCAAGTTGGTGGAATTTTAAATATTTTCGTGTTTTTGGATTTAAAACATTGTGGATAATGATGAAATTGCTTGATACAAGCAATTTATTAATTTTCCACAATGTTTTCCGTTTGTTTTTTATGCCCCGCATCGATAAGATCTGGGGCATATTGTCTTACCGGTGTCCGTCTGTCTGTCTGTCCGTCCGTCCGACTGTCTGTCTGCAAAACTTAACCTTCCAACTAAACATTTTCCTATAACTTCAACCCTGATTAAGTTACAATGCTAATATTTGGTATGTAGATAGGTCTCAACAAGGCGCAACTGGGGAGGGTCATTTCATCAAGGACAAGGTAAAAATTCTAACCCTTTTCCCTAAAACAAAGAAATAAAACAATAAAAATCACCCTTTTCTAAAGAATTCCTGTTTCGGGGGCATGGTGTTTCACAAACACATCTTGTTTTTCTTGGGGGGTGTAAAAAGGAGGGATTGTGTGGAAATGGGTTAAGACTCCGTATGATCTCATTTGTTGGTTGCTACACCCCTATCCCATCAATCAAAACTTGCGTTTTATAATGAAAATCTCACAAGAATCAAACGCGTTGAATATAGACACGAATCTTCGTTGAATATAGACACAAATCTTCATTCCATAAAAATGGCAAGAAGAAAAATATTCATTTTCTTGTTGTTATACCTGAATTTGTAAAATATTTGTTAAACATGATGATAAAGGCTCGTGGGTTGAGCCCATACTGTATGTGGTAGGGCTCGTGTCCTACTTTGTTTTGTATCATAAACTTTGGATTAGCACTTAATTCATCATGGTCCCTGACGAAATATGTAGATCCTAAGCCTGAAACAAAGAAAAAAGATATATAATGTCAAAGACAATGTTAAACTTAGACTATGCAAGAATATACATTCTCTATGAAATGAAGCAGAAGAGATCGTCAAGTCTAAATAGGCGCTAGAAGACAATAAGAATTTATCAACTGACTTTGAAATCTCATTTTAGACTCTTCATCATTGTTGTACAGTATAAACGGTTTATTCATTTCAACAGTTATGTACTTTTCCTTTTTGATGAAATAATAGAATTTAAGTATATTAGTTTTAACATAATAGATAGAATTGAACAATAGCGGCTGTCAATCAAACGACCAATAAAATCATTCATTTAGACTAGAAGTTCAGTCTGAACTCCAACATTTGCCGTTATTTTTGGTGAATCATTTTCTTTCGGTTTGGCGACTTAAACGTCGTAATTACAGCTTATTCAATCTGTAGTTACGACTTTTATATCGCCAATCAACCATTCTACTTAATTGGTAAATGCTACTTGCCATGAATTTTACTAAATACCGCCGTAAAAATCGAAACGGAACTTCCTGTTGGAGTCAAAGGGCGGGACCAAAGAAGTCAGTGCGCGGGGCCAGCGGCTGGTCAATTTCTTAATAATTTAATTGTTAGTTTCGTCTATCAAAAACGAGCGATCTGATTGGTCGAAAAATTTAATTCATACCTCCACGAACAAAATTTTGAGTACGCAGCCATTTCGAATGCTTCCGCACAAAATAGTTCACTACAAAAAGGTATCAAAATTTGTTCAGTTGTTGCATTTTCGCTCGATGCTATTAAATTATAAAAAATGAAGATAATATTTTTTGTTTTCATGGAGGTATGAACCGAAAAACCTAATCACACAATGTATGAATCCGCTTCGCGTATTCATACAGTGTGATTAGGTTTTTCGGTTCATACCTCCATGAAAACAAAAAATATTCTCTTCATCTCTTAATTTAATTTCGTGAAGGTTTTTTTTTAAGAGATGAAGATAATATTTTTTTGTTTTCATGGAGGTATGAACCGAAAAATCTAATCACACTGTATGAATACGCGAAGCGGATTCATACATAAGAGTGATTAGGTTTTTCGGTTCATACCTCCATGAAAATAACAATATTATCTTCATTTCTTATAATTTAATAGCATCGAACGAAAAATACAACAGCTTCACAAATTTTGATACCTTTTTGAATGGAACTTTTTTGTGCGGAAGCATACAAATGGCTGCGTGCTCAAAATTTTGTTCATGGAGGTATGAATTAAATTTTTCGACCAATCAGATCGCTCGTTTTTGATACACGAAAGTAACAATTAAATTATATACTAAAGGTTGAATTTGTCTGTGTTAATGGCGGATCTCTGCTGTCAATAAAAATGCTGGACCAATCATATCATTCATGTGGACCGGAAACTGACTTTCAACTCCTACATTTATTTGAAGAAATCCTGTTGGTTTAATGATAAAAACGTCAAACCTAAAGCTTAGGCAAGTTTAGGGCGCCAACCAACAATTTGCTTTTACTTTATATCCCTGACCGAACAGTTTACAAAGTAAAATCGTATTTTCTTACGTCAGTCAAACAACTAGATCGGATGTCAGTGGGCGTGGCAAGCGATCTGTTAATTAGGTCCAGGAAATTAACACCTCCTGTCACTAAGAGGTGTATAACCATTGTCATGCTGAACCCGGAATATTCCTGATTGAGCAGGAGGTATAGATAAAGATCATCCTCCACATATGTGCAATCTGATCTTGGTCTACACCACCTGCTTGTCCCTTTCAAGTCAGGTTCGTTCATGAAATAAGTTTTCGAATCAAATATTGATTCAATTTTAAACAGGATTTTAACGCAGCATCACAAGGGTTAAAATATCTCCCATTGGATTACTTTGACAACGGCATTAAGAGAACTATGGAATGTTTGCACACAAATTGACGGATCGCTGGTCCGACCCACTGAGCCAAGACAGAAAGTTAGACTTAGTTATCAAACGGCCTAATTCTTTTTAAAAAATATGGTATGTAAAATGGAACAAAAAGTAAATGATTGGTTGGCGACCTAAAAGCCGTAACTTCAATTTGAATAAGTTGTAGTTACATCGTTTAAGTTTCTTAACCAACAAACATGCTTCACATAGATGTCGATCAATGTTGAAGTTCAAAAGTCACTTCCAGTCTAAATCAATGTTTAATTGGTTGATTGATTATTTAATCACGATTCATCAATTCTGAGAGCAATAAGATTTCAATTTAAATTTAACATTCTTCGTGTTTTGAGGCCATAGAATTGAATATTAGCCGTATATGCGAAAAAAAAATACTTAGTTTTAATGTAATTGCAATGGAAGTTGATAAAAAATATATTGTGTCCTCTGGTAAATTTCAGCTAGGGAGTACTGGATTTTTATTGACTTTGATAAGCAACGCTTTTATGTAACAGGTTATGATATGTTTTACTCTTATTTTGAATTTTCCTCTTTTTTTTCTTTCGTCATTGATGCAATTGATTTAGTTTTCACATCTAGGGTAGGTGCGTTAGAGTATCAATTAAATCGCTTCATCCTTATGTCTGCTTTCGCGATCTAATATGTAAAGCAAAGACGACCTCTTTCTCCTTGTATCGGCTCATATTTCTGATCCTTCTGATATTTTAGCTAGCAAAGCGTCAGCTTTGATAGCTTAAATTAAAAGACAAAATTTTGAGGTCATCTCAAAGTTCAACGAGTTTAAACTGCCACTGGAGACTTAACCAGTAAATCCGTTAAATTCCTACGCCATTAAATAGTTCTTATGTATTTCAGGAATATTTCAAACTCTATTCAAATTCTAGAGAACTCTGTCAAAGGCATGCTATTTAACACATTCCCACTCAATTCCGCTTTTTAAGCATCTCAAGGAAAACAAACTTTGGAAAACATTGTGGACAATGAAGGAATTTCTTGTAAAAAAGCAATTTCTTCAATGTCCACAATGTTTTCTACCTAACAAGCTTTAGATTTTCTAAATTCAACTATTCTTTGCTAGTTTACAGTTCTTTCAGTACTTTGATTGCAATACATACCGCACAATCCCATTTTTTTACGCCCCACAATAAAGTTGGGATAACATTGTCAAAAATAAAGAGATTGCCAGTTACAAGTAATTTCATTATCTATAATGTTTTCTACTCCAAAGACGAATATTTTTTTTAAGATATTTTGTCGTTTGCTAATAGGTTAATTTAATTAACAGATATAAATATACATACTCAGTTCCAAAAGAAGGTTTGAGCTTTATTTTCTTTGATTTCTAAATCCATTCCAAAAGACAGAATGTACAATGGTCCAAATAAAAAGATGTTGTATAAAGACGACAAAAAAAATCGTTTGAAATTAAATCGTAATTGACCAAAAGTTGGCCACGCCATATTACTGCATTTGAACTCCATCATAGGCTGACAATTTTGTTTAAGTTTTTACTTGGTTTGGCGACTAACTGACTATAATTTGATAAATAACGGCGTTTGATGTCAAAGTGGACTCAGTAGGTATGACCTCGCCATCGTACTTCTTTGGAGCCTTACATGGACTCGAACAGGAAGACCAACTTCGGCGTTAGTTTGCAAAATTTATTGCTAGTCGCATGTAAGAAAAACTGGAATACTTGATTGGCGATTAAACGGCTTAACTACAGCTCGAATAATATGTAGTTACGACGTTTAAGTCTTAAGTCATAGAGAAATGTTAAGAAAATGGTGACCAATGTCAAAGTTCAAATCTCCATTCCGGACTGAATGAATGATTTGAGTGGTCGATATATTCCTTGATCGACAGCTGCGATTGGTCAATTGTCATTAGTGTCGGAACACGTAAAAAACATGAGAAAACCAGAAGTTGCTTGTTAATTTCTCCTTTTACCACAATATTTTTCAAAGCTGGATTTTGTCGGTGCATAAAAATCTCGAGATTGTGTGCTCTGGAGTTGAAAAGAATAACGCGAACAAATGAAGACGTATGGAATCTTTGCCATCAGAACATTTATATGAGCTTTGTTTTGAAAATATTTGTGTTTGCTGCAGACAGGGAGCCAGATCAAGATTCTTTTTTACGTCTTCTTTTCTTGTCGAAACTCTAGGGTTAAGTATATATTCCATATCCTTTCCATAGATAATGTTAATTTTCATAATGACGTTATAGATATCTGAATGTTATTAATCTATAGTACGCTAAATAATTATTCTCTCCAGGTAAAACGTTGAAATGACGTTCTGCTAAATAGACAGTTACCTAACCCTTTCCCCACACGTTACCGATCTTTTACGCCCCTCAAGAAAAAAGAGAGACAAAAAGAAAAAAAAAAACACAAAGTTTAAAATTCTAACAACTAAAATTATAGACTGCAACTTTATTCAGTTTGGAACAGTCGCTTTTTTATAATGGCCTTAACCCTTTCCTGTTCAATCCCTGGATTTTACGTCCCTATGATTTTATAACTGAGAAAACATTGTAGAAAAGAAACAATACTTTCTATCCTACTGAATGGTTATTTTTCAAAATAAGTGCACTTTAAATTTTCGTCTGCAAAACCTTAGAATTTCAACAGATCTAAAATTTTACAAAACAGGAAAAAGTTAAATAGGACGATCGTATATGCAAAGCGTCATGTGTGCTTATAGCGTCTTTGCGCTTCTAAAGCTGTGCTATTATTTGGATGCGTGATTTATAGCTCATTATTCATTAGAAAACAGAAGTACTTTGATGATATCTATCGTATATCGGCTGCACATACAAGATTATTTGAGTGGCCGTTGACCAGTGCGGACGCAATTTTCGCACTCTGAAAATCGGATTAACAAACCTTCAATTGGACTGGATTTTAAGTGTATCTGATAAATAGTGAATGTATGTAGCTATATATTGAATATGTAGTAATGGACAAATAATTGTGGATCTTATCATGGATTATTATGGGGAATAGAAGACGACGAAGTGAGCGTAGTAGTAGTGACAGCGAATTAGATGCTAAATCACCGAAAAAGACTAAGGGAGAAGGATATTTTTCGGATTTAGATGTAAGTGCCATTCTCAGGGAGACAAACGATGTATTATATGATCGGTCGGACAATAGTGTCTTTGAAAAAAACACACCCCTTGTGCCAAATGCCCCATGTCCCGGAAATAGTGTAAACGGAGATAGAACCTCGTCGAAAACAACAAAAACCACAGACTGTGCAGGGAAAATAGATAAGAAAGTGGATAAGAAAAAGAAAACTGATTCTCGTGGCGTGCAATCGTCAGGACAAAAAGCGCCTCTATCGGACTCTGATAAAATAGACTTTCTAGTGGATGCTGTCTCAGAGATGAAGAAAAACCAGGATGGTATGAAACGCATGATAGAATCAAAAATTGACAGACTTCGTGAGGAACTGAAAGAGAATTTAGATACAAAGATAAAAGTTTTAAGTGACGACTTGTCATTGGATTTAGCGAAAGAAAGCTCAAGATTAGACAGTTTGTTAATCAGTGTTCAGTCCTTACAATCAAGGGTGGATAATATCGAACTTGTCACAAAAGACGTAGCTCCTGGCGATTTTGCGCACCAACGAAGATATGCTGCAGAAATCACGTGACCTAATCGGTGCTTTAGGGGACCCTGTTTCGTCGGTAGTAAACGTCACTGCCGCAACAAGACTGCCGTCAAAAATAAAGAAACGCCCTGGTCCCGCGAAAATATCGTTCGGCTCCATTGACGAAAAAATGACTGTCCTTCGGAACAAATTGACTTTAAAAGACTCGGACGAATACAGCGAAGTTTATATTAATCCGTGTAAGACACGCACAGAAAGATTAATCGAGCACAATGCGCGCACGCTGATACGTGGACTTCCGGAAGGACACAATTTTTCGGTCAACTCGAGAGGCAGAATTTATAACCGAGCGGAACGCAACAGAAACGCAAGAGATACTCGCCATCCAAACCAGGATTTCCCAAGTATGTAGGAAACACCCCGCCCATATGAAACTATACGTATAGCGCACATTAACGTATGTGGATTGACTATAAATAATCATGACTTACGCTGCTCTATGGTAAATGCTCTGGATGCAGAAATTATATCTATATGTGAAACCCATTTTATGGCGGGACACGTTTAAATGTAAATGGTTATACTTGGTTTGGTCATAACAGATCGGAGATACACAGACAAGCCCCTAAAGGATCTGGCGGTGTAGGATTCCTGGTGCAAAACGTTATTTTAGACAATTATAGTGTGGAAATAGTGGACAAATCATTTGATGGCATTTTATGTATGAAACTAACTCAGAAACAGACTGATTATACAATAATGATTTCTTCATGCTATCTATCACCAGAGAATTCAGTATGGGGTCGGGATGCTCAAGCCTTTTACGCGCATCTACTCACACAAGTATATCTATATGAAGACTTTGATTCGATCATAATAGCCGGTGAGTTCAATAGTAGACTGGGATCTTTAAGCGACTCGAGCGATATTGACACTATCCCCCCACGGATACCACTCGATACTACCGGTAATAAGCATGGGAAAGATTTTCAAGAATTTCTTTTAGATTCCAAATTCTGCGTTTTAATGGCCGAAACGAGAATGACAATTATACGTGTATCTCAAATAAAGGATCGTCGGTTGTAGACTATATATGTGTCCCACATGATGTTTTTCAACAGTGTAGCACATTCAAAGTGATTACGGCATCGTCCATTATAGAGGACTTTGATCTTCACGGTCTACTGGGTGAACGATCACGCGTGCCTGACCACAGTGCATTAGTCTTAGAGTTTAAGATCAAGGGAAGTAACTCGACAGACACCAACGCGAATAGTAATAGTGATTATGTCCCTTCGACCCGGAAATACAAACTGAACAAGATCCCAGCAGATTTTATGTCCAGTGATTTATCTCGCGCTGCTATTCTAGAGTTAATCACTAAAATTGAGGGGTCCAGAGAAACAAAAGATAATATAGACAATCTGTACACCGAGTTTTGTACCATTATAGACAATGAACTGAATAACCGTGTGCCTTATTATGTAGGATCGAACGGTAGTAGAAAGCGGAACAAATCATTCAAACCTTATTGGAATGAAACTCTATCAGATCTCTGGTCGGAAATGTGCACAGCAGAGCGCGAGTTCTTGCGGTCTAAGGGGCGTAGGAGAGCCCGTGCGGCTAAAAGATACGTTTTTATAGACAAGCGGCAAAAGTTTGACAGATATCTGCGTCAAACAGAACGAGCATATAGACTCTCATTATCAAACGAAATCGAAACCATATCAATAAATAACCCTACTGAATTCTGGGATAAGATCAAGACCCTTGGACCGAAACGGAAAGTGCATAATATACCCATGGAAGTTATAAATGCAAATGGACAGACTTCAACGGATGAAAATAGTGTGTTTGATAAATGGAAAAATGACTTTTATAATCTATACAACAGTGAATGAAAACGATTTTGACGATATACACTATGAACAATGTAAAATGCACAAACTGATGTTAGAGTTAAACATGTTAGATCCCCTATATGACGCCAATCTATCATTAAATGCAAATATCACAATAGAGGAAATACAACAGCTGGTGATGAGCGCCAAATCCAAGTCCGCACCCGGTATTGACAATATATCATATGCTTTCCTTAAATTCCCTTCTGTGATTAGGGTACTAAAGGACCTCTTCCAGCTTCTGCTTGACAGCGGTATTCTACCTTCTATATGGCGTAAAGCAATCATTTGTCCCATCTTAAAGGACACTCAATCCGACCATCGTACACCGCTCAACTACAGAGGTATTAGCCTGCTATCATGTGTGAGCAAGTTATATACAGGTCTGTTGAATAAACGAATAAACAAGCATTTAGATTTAAACAATATACTCGCAGATGAGCAAAATGAATTTCGTCGAAATAGATCATGCGAGGACCATATTTTCACTCTAAACAGCATCGTAAACAACAATACATAAGTGTTCTCGGCATTTATAGACTTGAGAAAGGCATTTGACTTTATAGATCGCGACCTATTGTTGTATAAATTACTATTAAACGGCAGAGACGGTAAAGTGTATAACTCGGTTAAGTCGATGTACTGTAACACGACGGCGTCAATACGGATTAACGGCAAAACTACGGACTGGTTCGAATGTAAGAAAGGCGTCGTTCAAGGTGATAGTGCCTCCCCTACGATGTTTTCCATCTACATTAATGATTTAGTAGAAGAGATCAACAGCATAAATATGGGTATACAACTCGGTGAAACACAAGTGTCCATGTTGTTATACGCGGACGACATAGTACTGGTCGCACCATCTGAATCGTCACTACAACACATGTTAGAATGTGTACATAAATGGTGCAAAAAGTGGAGAGTGCTAATTAATACAGATAAATCAAAGTGCATGCACTTTAGGAAAGGCAGAAAGGAAATTAGTAAATATCGGTTTAAAATCGGACAAAACGAACTAGAAACCGTAAGTGAATATAAATACTTGGGAGTAATCTTCAACGACAAAAACAATTTCATGTCTCACTGTGATTCCGTATCTAAAGCTGCTAGCAGAGCGCTAGGAAGTGTCATATCATGCCAAGAAAAGTAAGTACCAAAAGTCCACTTTAAGAAACTGCAGCCAAAAGATCCTATCTAGCTATTTGTCCGTTAACATCTCATTAAAAGTCAGCAGCGAATAGCTAGATGCCTTCTCGAAATAATGGATTCAATTTTAATTACCCGCAGGGTCGTAAAAGGGCCGTTAACCCAAGTCTGGTTCTAAGTCAGGTATGTAGCACTTTCGACTAAGATAATTTCTCTACCATAACCCATCTCAATCCAGGTCTAGCGCGATAAACATTATTATAATGATTGTTACGATATTTGCCTTATTACTACTATTATTATTAGTTTATTTTGATTATCGATGTGGTCTGTAACTAAGTTCAAGCAAAAAATATGATAGAGGCAGACAGACAGAGATTAGAACTAAGACGAGTTTATTATCAGGCTGCACTAATTATGAACCTAATTGACCTCTGCTGAATATGACATATCTTAATATTTGTCTCATAGGGCTTTCGGGTGGTCCTTTTCTACAGAACTGTCACAAGAAGTTTTAAATCTGGCCACCCTGCACATTCTGTGTCAATCGTAAGATTTCTTGTGAAATCTTCAAACCAAGGTTGGTTGACTATTTTCACCAAAATACTCATTTGAAAGCTATTGAAATGGTCTACTATACTTCTATTAAAAAGTTCAGAGTTTCGTAACATTTTGTCGAATTAAATCAGGGAGACATAAAAATAATAGGACAAAAATGATCAAAGACTTTTTGATACGCAATACACACGCAATCAAAGATGAATTTCATAATCTATCTATTTATGATACATATTCAAATATCCGGAAAAAACCGACCCCCTAAAAGAAATATTTCATTAGAACTAGTTCAATGAATGCATTAACTTATTCCTATGCTTAGAATTGATTGAAAGATCAATTTAGTGAAGAATACATAAAAGAAGTTTTCATGCTGAGGACAAATATAGTACAGGATGGATAATTTTATAGGTTAAGGTGAAATGTGAGTTGCTCAAGTTGATAGTTAATGATGAAAAGCTTCATTTGTTATAAATAATATCGACAGTCCTTCTGTCTTGTCGTTTGGCAACGAAAACCTCGTATCCACAGCTTGATCATTGATCGCCCAACGACGATATATGAAAGTGTTGAAAGCAAAGAAATCACGATTGGACCCGTGTATACAATGGACGAGATATATCTTATATTATAATATCTATCTTAACCATCATACCAAAGATGTTTTTATTTTTATTATTCAAATATAGTTCTGTAGGAATACACAGGTTAAAGATAGAAAGTCTAGGGCCATTAGGTTTTGCAAACAATACTCTTGAGATTCTTCATCCCTCGGGCTAAAAACAAGTAAGTGTCGTGAGTCTGGTACCTGTTTATATAATCCACCATCTTGTCGTATAAAGGACAGCGAACCTTCTACTTATCTAAATTAGAGAAAAAGATGATCTCGACATCCCTTCACTTGTAAGGATGATAATCCACCGACACAGCTCTAATTTCCTAAATCAATTCGTATATAGTTTATGTGAGTCTGTGCGTTGTCTTTCCACCCATTTCACACGAACGTCAAATAAAGGCTCAGATAATCATGTGCATCCACACCGTCATCCTCATTAGTGAAGGGATATCGAGATCATCTTTTCCTCTAATATTTTAGATATGTTTTAGAAAAGTAGAACGTTCGACGCTATTGGTACGATAAGATGCCACACCGTCTGACCAGAGCCCTCACTATTCGCTTTGTAGATAGCTAATGGTTTAAGTTCCTTTAGAAAACCAGCAGTTTTATTCAAGTTACTCAACATTACATCATGGGCCACGAAGAAACTATCTTGTACCATGGGGTGAATTGAGGGCCTGTTTGTATAAATGAACATAAAAAATCAATTTACAGCTACTTTCTTCGGGAAATTTCTGGTTGGAAGTGACTGATATGAAAATAGCCGAACTATTTTAAAAGAAAAACATTTCCCGCTTTTTTAATACGATTCAATATACAAGGGTAGTTTAATGAGAAACAGCCAGAAAACAGGAATTGGTCATAGATGAACAAAGAAATTTCATTTACAATTACTTTCTTCGGGTAATTTCTGGTTAGAAGTGACTGGTATGAAAATAGCCGAAATAATTTCTTTGAACGAGTACACTTTAAAGAAAAACATTTCACGATTTTTTTCTTTTTATATATATATATATATATATATATATTTTAATAGGATTCAATAAACAAAGGTAAGTTAATGAGAAATTGCCAGAAAACATAGATTGGTCTATCGCATAAATCAGTTTTTGAGTAAATGCATTTAGTTTTCGTCATGTTGGTCAAAGAGGATATGTACTAGCTACAAACTAGCCTGTCTTCCAGGCTGTCAGTAAGTGCTTAGGTTTGAAAGTAACTAAGATACATCAATCATGCAAATACATTTCATTCCTTGAAATTACCTCCCTTACGTCTCACAAACTGATCAGCAAAACAGAAAAAGATAACAGCTAGAGAAAAGAAACTTTTCAACTAAAATATAAGTATCAGTGAGACGGGGAGCGGGTCTAGCTACAATCCTTCATCATCATTTCTATGTATTGACTTTTCCCAAAAT